>JAXCGZ010011492.1:65000-75000 GCA_037179515.1 Halocaridina rubra
CTTACTATGCCATTTATATGTATTTCTGGAGACAAATCTGCCAGTATGTTTACTCCTAAATCTCTCTCATTTTCTGTCTCTTGAAGTTGTACTCCAGCCACCGAGTAGTCAAGCTTGGGCCTTCTTGCACTTGTACCCATTCTCATTACCTTACATTTTGAAGTATTGAATTTCATTAGCCACTTTTCTGACCACTCATGCAGATTATTTAGATCCTCCTGAAGTTCTCTACCATTGTTCTCGTTTTTTACTTTCTTCACAGAAAGTGTGTGTGTGTGTGTGTGTGTGTGTGTGTGTGTGTGTGTGTGTGTGTGTGTGTGTGTGTGTGTGTGTGTGTGTGCAAGCAAGCAAGCAAGCGCGTGTGTGTGTAAAGTTGGAAATAATGAACACAGGTTGAAGCGTTATTGCATTATCACTGTGATAGAGGTTGAAATCCCTCCTCCGTGACTACAGCACAATTGGTCTCACCAAATACTTAAATACTGTTACGTATTTGGTGAGGCCAATTGCGTCCCTTATGTGATGTACACTGTCATCGGAACAAGCCTCGTGAGTAGAGCATTAAATGAGTGAGGTCTATGGTGGAACAAAATTCGGAAGTAGGGCTGCAAAAAGGGATAATCAGGTAGCTCTTTCCCTCTCTAAATATATATATATATATATATATATATATATATATATATATATATATATATATATATATATATATATATATATATATATATATATATATATATATATATATATATATCGGATGTGACAAGGCAAGGGTCGGAAAATTAAAATATTTGTTGCCAACTGCACAGACAAGTATCTAGGCAGATACATACGTACTGAATACCATAAACCACACAAATACCACGAGAGTTTCGAGAGGTAGCGTAAACTTTAATTGACTTTCTAATTAAAGTATTTAAAACTATTATACCAAATAGTAACATTAATGATAAAACGCAAACAAAAGATTGGTTTTAGATAAAGTTCAAACGTGGCACAATCATTTTGACATTACTTCATCTCTAGCACTTCTGTAAGCACTCCACATACGGTAAAAACAATACCTCTTTTATACGTAACTATTTTCATACAAAAATGCCCATAATTTTCACAATAACGACCTTTAAAATAGAATATAAATAAAGAGAGACAGATGTGAAGCCTCTTTCGGAGATATTTATGACCCTTTCATATCTAGAAAAATAACTTGTATAAGGTTCAAAAGGGCCCAAAGTGCAGCCTGAAGGGTACCCGAGGGATGGCACCTTATTGCTTTAAGGCGGATATTGGTATACATTAAGCTTGGAAGCACTTCCTCCAAACAGAATACAAATGTGTTTGCATGGATGAAAGGCTGGAGTAGCGGGACGGTGGTACAGGGGGGTTGGAGCTCGAACCCCTCAGCATTTTTCAAGAGCGAGACACATTTGTTATAAAATTATGAACCAGCATTTTATTTTGTAACCTTCAGAAAATGGTCATAATTATGATGATGATTATTATTATTATTATTATTATTATTATTATTATTATTATCATCATCACCACCTTAACATGAGACTAAAGAGGATTTTTTTTTTTTACTTTTAGCAAGAACGGGTGTGAGGAGAGAAATTGCAGCCAGAGTAGATATGAATGTTCTGAGATGGTTTGGCCATGTGGAAAGGATGGATGATGAAAGGCTGCTGGAAAAGGTGATGAATGTGAGAGTTGATGGGAGAAATGCTAGAGGGAGGCCTAGGTTTGGATGGATGGATGGAGTAAGGAGAGCCCTGAATGATAGGAGGATGGATGTGAGGGAAGCAAGCGAGCGTGCTAGGAATAGGAATGAGTGGCGAGCGATTGTGACGCAGCTCTGATGGGCATCTGCTGTTACCACGGGGCTGCATCTTACTAGGTAGCCCTGTGGTAGGGGCAGTAGGAGGAGTTGGCAGTTGTGAAGCGACACAGGTTGTGGAAGAGCCGGGGGGATGGGCTGTGGCACTCCAGCAGTGCCATCTGAACGGTCGCTAGCTCCCTCGTCATTGCCCATAGAGCAAAGTAATCCCCCTATTTGTTTTCCTTTCTTGATGTCGGCTACCCCCCAATTAAAGGGGGAAACAGCCAAGGTACATAGATAGATATCGAAGCCCGACCTTACAAGGGTCCTGCACCCACCTAAGATCCCACATATCTATAGTGGTGTTCTCATTGAGCCGGCGGAGCTAACACTGAAGACGCCTCTATAAAGACATCTCCCTTTTAATCCGAAGAAGCTCTAGCACAGAGAAACCGTACGAGCAACCTTGACGTATTATACACGGAGCTCTCGGGGTGAAAAAACTGGCACTATATCCAGAGAGGTACCAAATGGTGGTATTTGTGAAAATGTACATACATACATATACCTTGGCTGTTTCCCCATTTAATTGGGGGGTAGCCGACATCAAGAAAGGAAAACAAATAGGGGGATTACTTTGCTCTATGGACAATGACGAGGGAGCTAGCGACCGTTCAGATGGCACTGCTGGAGTGCCACAGCCCATCCTCCCGGCTCTTCCACAACCTGTGTCGCTTCACAACTGCCAGCTCCTCCTACTGCCCCTACCACAGGGCTATCTCTGTAAGATGCAGCCCCGTGGTAACAGCAGATGTAAAACAAAATATTTTTTATTTAACGGCAGCTTTGCTCAATTTACACGGGGTCTCTATTTCTCACTAGTCTCTTGGAGACTTGTGTTGGTATATAATTTTACGACCGGATGCCTCTCCTGACACCAACTTTTTCCATCTATCGTCATCTCAGAGCCTAGTCCTCCATATCTATGGGTCCTCTGTACTTTGACTGTTTTTTTCTGTCTGTCATTTTCCTTTGTGTGACATTACCTCATCTCTGCCTTGTCATTAACCTTTTTCTTTTCCTTCGTCTTGCTATTTTCTCGTGCCCGGGCCTTTATTGATGAGGGCAGTTTCTGCCTGTCCCGGTGTCACACTTAAAAAAAAAATTATTCGGTGCTATGAATGGCAAAAAGATGAACGCGCTTGCTCCCTCGGTGGCTGCATATATTACAAAATAAAAAATAATGGTGCATATATTGTTAAATACACAATATGCGAAATTAATTATTCTTAATCTCTATTGTAGGGACTCCATATTCAGGGATTTTTTTTCACAAATCCTGGATGGCTATGTCACAGGGCCCATTAACAAAGTGTCCAGGTTATGGAAAATGGGGTATGAGGACATGGGTATAAGGGAAATATGAGGAATAAAGAAACATATTGCGCCTTAAATAAATAATAATTTCGTAAGCTTTTGTGTTATTCTGCTTACAAATGAGGTATAAAAAGTGTCCCAGTATGTTAGGAATGCCATAAAGTGATAAGATAGATAGATAGATAGAGAGAGAGAGAGAGAGAGAGGGAGAGAGAGAGAGAGAGAGAGAGAGAGAGAGAGAGAGAGAGAGAGAGAGAGAGAGATAGAGAGAGAGAGAGAGAGAGAGAGAGAGAACATTTGGAATCTCAACATTCCATATCTACAATATATGCACCTTTCAAAACTTAACCAAATGTATTCTTATATAATCAAATTATAGATAAAATTACCCATCTCGTAGACAGATGAGATCAATATACAGGTACAAATTTGAAAAGTAGACATAAAGATGATGATGATGATGCAAATGACGATAAAGATGATGATGATGATGATGCAAATGACGATAAAGATGATGATGAAGATGATGAAAATAATAATAATAATAATAATAATAATAATAACAATAATAATAATATAATAATAATAATATGATGACACTATACTTCAGAGAGAGAGAGAGAGAGAGAGGAGAGAGAGAGAGAGAGAGAGAGAGAGAGAGAGAGAGAGAGAGAGAGAGAGATAGAGAATGAGAGAGAGAGAGAGAGAGAAGAGAGAGAGAGAGAGAGAGAGAGAGAGAGAGAGAGAGAGAGAGAGAGAGAATGAGAGAGAGAGAGAATGAGAGAGAGAGAGAGAGAGAGAGAGAGAGAGAGAGAGAGAGAGAGAGAGAGAGAGAGAGAGAGAGAGAGAGATACATTCATACTTACATACAGCATATGTACTGCATGTATACAAATATTCTTAAAGGAGAGTAAAAGTAATCCAAGAAAGTTCAGTGAATAATTCTTTGGCTCAAATACCTGGATTCCAAACTCCGGCCATCAAAGATGGTTCGTAGAGTACTCTCTGCGCCAGACCCTCACTGAGAAAAATATAAAGATAAAAAAATTTACAAAATTATACCTGCGAATCATTCCCCATTCCGAGGAGGGTAATGAACTCTTTATGAATGACCATTCCCAAAATAAAATAAAAACATCTGTGGGGAGGGAAGTGGGGGAAGATGTAATGACTTAAAATTGCTATGAACTGAAAAGCCCCCCTTTTGAACTCCATAAATTTAGTTACTAAATTAACTCTTCTATACCTGATGAATGAGTATAATTCGCTAAGAATTACGCCAAACAAGATGGCAAGGCTAAAAAAAACAGGTGGTAGTTATAAAACCTCTTATATATATATATAATATAATATATATATATATATATATATATAATATATATATATATATATATATATATATATAATATATATATATAATATATATATATATATATATATATAATATATAATATATATATATATATATATATATTAATTCGTTACTTAAATTATTCACTTCGTAGCTCATCCTCTCTTACAGTAACACAATTAAGAATATTTTGATTAATATTGGGAATTGAATTAAATGTGAAAATGAGGCCACGAGTGAGGTTGGGGAATCTGTAATATGAGCATAATGGCATTCAGATAGAATGCGTTCATTCCTAAGTATAGCAGATATAAGCTATAAGGTTGGATTTCTTTTAACCTTCTGTGGTGTGTAGCTGGTAGCGCCTTGACTTAGTAATTATAAGTCCTAGGTTCAAGTCCCGGTCGGGGTAAAAAATGATTCATATATATATATATATATATATATATATATATATATATATATATATATATATATATATATATATATATATAATATATATATATATACAAAATGTATGTATGCATGTATATTTATATATGAGTGTATGTGCGTGTAGGTATGTAAATATTCCGATTATACTCTTATAATTACTGAAAAAAGAATCCATTTTGATGTTATTTCCCAATAAGTGAATAACGTCTAAACATATATAAGTGAAATATTTTAAAAAATAAAAGTAAGAGCAATAAATACATAAGCAAATAATAATAAGTAAACATATCAGTTTACATTATGCTAACTCTGAAAACTTTCATTGAATAAATATTGACATAACCTGAATGTTTCAGAGAGAAGCAATTTACTCAACCATTTATCGATAATGTTCTATTTAGTTTGTGTCATTGCTTCTACATTATATGATTCTATTGAAAAGTTGAGTCTGATACAATTGATAATCAACATCTCTATTTTATTATATTTCCTATCTCTCGTATAAACACATACAACATTTTATGTTATCAAAATAAAAGATATATCACATGCTAATATTCAAATTAGAAAATAAAATAGCATGAACAGTATGATAGATAACCTTCTTATAGCATAGTTACAGTGTGAATTTTGGAGCCCACGATGGCCCAGGGGTCAGTGTTTTCGCTTTGGGAGCTGATAGATCCGCGATCAAGTTCACCGTAAGGCGCTAGGAAGGGCATCTAACCTTAATTCTCAAGTCAAACTTTATGCACACCCCCATACTGGGGAGTAACAGTGACACAGAAAACGAGGATTACTATAAAATTTCGTGTATATCATATGAACATGAGTTCCTGAAACCCCTTTCACATACAACCAATTTTTTTTTTTTTTTTAGAGAGAGAGAGAGAGAGAGAGAGAGAGAGAGAGAGAGAGAGAGAGAGAGAGAGAGAGAGAGAGAGAGAGAGAGGGGTAATGACAGAAGGAAGTGACGTAGGTTTCGGAGAAGCATTGGTATTTTGGTCATTACTATTGCTTTGGTTGTTATTGTTACAGTTGCTACTGTTGTTACATTTGAAAGCTGCATAATTGCGTACTCGTACAAACTATGTGTTGTACAAATATCGTGGAAAAATCATCGCTAATATCGATGCCAAATCGCACGATGCCTCGACGACAGTCGTATGAAACCCCCTAAAGGGCAGTTTACACGGTCAAACGGTTCGTCGAACGCGGTTCGACAGACAAGTTTTTGAAGTGATGTTCGAACGTGTGAACGGGGTATTTGGTTTCGAACACATTCGACAGACGTGTTCGACAACCAAATACGCCGTTCACACGTTCGAACATCACTTCAAACACTTGTCTGTCGAAACGCGTTCGACGAACCGTTTGATCGTGTAAACCGCCCTTAAGATTGTTGTAAGGAAAAAAATTGTCGTGGGGCAGTCCTGCGATGCTCAGTTGTACGACAATCGTACGTTTGCTATACAACTATCGTACGCTCAACCCATGACAGGAGTACGTTGCTTAAAATGGGTCTGACGTCGAGAATTTCCTACGACGGTGAAAATTTTTTGAAGATGTCTTAACTCTACAAAAAGAGTCTACGACAGAGTTTTTCGTCGCAAAACACCTGAACTGCGTCCGACACACCCACGACTGTCCTAAATATCCCCTAATATTCAGTTATAAACCTGTTGTGCGATATTGTGTAAGGATATATATATATATATATATATATATATATATATATATTATATATATATATATATATATATATTCATTTTTCCCCTGTACATACTCTACAGATAAGTTGGGAATAGGGAAGCAGGAACTATTCTTTTTCCCTTCCTAGCAACTTGGATGAAGTAAATAATACACACATACATGAAAAACATACATGCAGGGAAGCAGGAACTATTTTTTTCCTTCTTAGCAATTAGATGAGTGAAATAATATATATACATACGTACGTACGTCCATACATACATTCCAAGCTACTCTGTTTCTAGCCATGAAAACTCTTAATAAGCACCACTTGCCTTTTGCAAACCTTGTTTTGAGAAAGACAAACAGATAAACACTGACCCACCATACCAATATCTTCAACTCATTATAAATTCACGGACTCGGCATCATATATTTATGACGCGTAAGGCAACATGATATTGACTTTCCTGGGAAGATGGGAGAGCGTTGATCGATTTATTTCCTCAAGTAACTGACAGAATGACCCAAAGGATGAAGAGGGTGAGAATGATCGGTTTAGAACGGTAGATTAAGGTTAGTCGCTCACGTTCAGAAGGTTCAGAGCCCGATTTTCCAGGGTCATTCTCTTAGCACTTCTTCGCCAGACTCTCTCACGGGATAAGGAAATGGTATCTCCTGTGCAGTAGCAGTATGGTCAGTGGCATACCATTCCATAAGAGTAGTCAAGAGTGGAACAATATCTTCATATGTTCATATTCCAATGGGGATAAAAAATAATAAATCTTGTAGCTCTCGCGCAATATTAAACATATAAATAAATTTGGATTCTCCTGAAGTTGCGTGTCGAAAAGGAAAAATTTTCTTTTAGTCATGTTGAATATGTGTCATGAACAAATATGATGACAATTAGCTCTTATATCCTGCCAGTTAAGTAAGTTAATTGACTTTGAACATGGCAATAACAGGTCACTAGTGGAACTACTTGCGATCGAGAACAGGCCTGCCTTTCATATTTGTGACTTAAGAAGAAAATATATGAATGTTAGAAACAAAACAAGTATATACACATTGGTAATGATCAATAAAATCCTTCCCTTTCATCGGTGCATGAATTCGGTGAGTGAAGAGATAGCAAGGAGAAATAATCAGACAGCATAGAGGTTACATGACCAGCAGATTAATAACCTGTCAGAATAAATAGCTGTTTTAAGAGATGACTGGTCACTCAAGTTTATTTGATTTATGTGATGTAATGTAAATGAACATGAACTAGAGTCTAGACTACATTAGGCCAAGAACGGATGGTATTATAGTAAGAAATATATATATATATATATATATATATATATATATATATATATATATATATATATATATATATATATATATATATATTTAACATTCTTCGGAATAGGTATTTTTGTCCATATGGAAGCCAAGGCTCTTGAAGAGACTGATCATCATAGACCCTACATATCTAATTATGCGTTGACTTAGTCTGGTGAATTGAGAGAATCTATAATATGAAGAAGCATAATAACCTCACGAAAAAGAGTGTCAACACTACAGATGCCAGATTCTTATATGTCAATGGAGAAATGGTAAAATAAGGCAACAGAGGTCATGAGAAGTGGACACGTGGATAGAAGACAGACAACTTGATTAATAAAGTCCTCAACAGAATGCAAATCTCCAAATGTGGCCCAAATTACTACCGTAGCCATATCAATGCACTTTCGCATGCATGACCTTGCTAGGGCATTACCTTCTATTTAATTCCTTGTGTCAGTGGTTTACTGACATTATAACCTTCAAAACTCATGACCTGAAAAAGCTGAGATTAATGACAGACATTAAGGATGCAATTAATGAAAAGAATTGCAAATAAAACATATACATTGACTGGTAGGAACTGGAAGAAATAATCAGGCAAGCATATTAAAAGAGTCTCTCAGAATGTTGCAATTATCTTTTTTGCTGAATTGAAGCAAGCACTACAAGATGCAAGTTCAGGACCGATCATAAAATCCATGAACTTTACAAAGTTGTTGACGTCATCAGAAATTATAAGAATTATTCTTTATTCAGAGGTTATCCAAAGGGGACTTAATGAGATATACATACTTTAAGTAGAAAGGGGAATGAAGATTCATAATCTATGTAAAATAAGCAAGCTCCAAATTTGCCCTATAACAACCAATTACAAGCCAGAGAGCCTCCCATTTTCAAAATGGTCTTTTATTTATCATGGTAAGCTACATTTTGCTTGAAAAATCCTGGTAACTACTTAAATGGCCAATATTGAGGTTGCTTACTTCTCACAAAGCATCCGAATGAAACTGTTAAATTACCAGAAGAACTGAACAAGCAAGAACCTATTTTAGAATGTGGGTTAAGATTTTCGTTCTCGAAGTCTAAATAAAAAATAAAAAAGGATTAGACTCCGTGCAAAAGGACTTTCTGAATACTGCAATGAAAGAAATGAAGATGCGAGCATAATCAGCGAATTTAGTGATAGATGTGAGTGAGCGACTGACGGGCAAAAGATAACAAAACTGACTGCCACGCATAACGATACGGTATTTATACTCACAGAGAGATAGCAATATTAGTGGATAGAAAGACAGTGAATAACTGCATAGATAGCTTAACAAGTGAATAAATAGACAGGCAGATAAGAGTTGATAAACGTTTTAAGATATTTGAATGAGAATAAATAATTTCAAGCCCAGTTAATTCGGCCCATTGGCTAATTATACAAAAATAAATAATTTCAAGCACAGTTAATTCGGACCATTAGCTAATTATACATTGTATTTTTCTAAGACACTATTAGTAAAGTACTATACCAAGTACAGAGACAAATAATAATGAAATATATTATCATGCGTAATAATTAAACATATCAATGCATATGTTATAATATTAAGCGGTGGGTGTATATATCTCCGCATGAAAACACTGTTAATAAAACTAAGAGATAAAATAGTTATTTGAAAATAAAAAAAAAATGAATATCTTATATAAATCAATAACCACCATATAATAATAATGAATGTTTAACTACATAAGTAAAATAAACATATAAAAATAAAAATTAAAAAAGTAGTTTAGAAACAAGTAAAAAAATATAAAAATAAATTACATAGATGAGTCATATGTAATTTGACAGCCCATAATACTAACACCTGTAACGCAACGTTGTGGAGGAGGAAGAGGAAGAGGAGAAAATGAGGATAGCTCTCTTAATTCTCCTCCTAATTACAATTATTATAATTATTATTATTATTATTATTTATTATTATTATTATTATTATTATTGCTAT
>JAXCGZ010011492.1:85000-90000 GCA_037179515.1 Halocaridina rubra
AGGCAAAAGAATTGTTGGCATATTTTTACTTTTACATTCCTAACGAGTGAATTTATGATACGAAATATTGAAAAAAAAAATAGCTTAAACACAAATCAGGTACTAATAAAATTCACAAGATTTTTTTCTTAACTGTAGGAGATAAAGTAAGACATTAGCAAAATTATTTATCCATTTTTCAACTGGCTAATCATCTGAAACTTGTTTCTTTAAATGTAAATGGGAAGCCAGTTTCAAATTGTTTCCGCAAAATTCCCAGAAATTTGTTCCGATTCTACCTAAGATGCCAATGGGAAGCAGTAGGTTACCAAATAGGGAAAATATCCCAGGGTGGGTGGAAAGCCCGAAGAGAAGTGTGATGGGTTAAACTGTTCACCTTTGGGGAAAGATTTAGGGAAATAATCAAATGCGTATAATTTTTAGTGATGACTTTTACATTGTAATGGTAGTAATCTTGATGATATTTGGAATCTGACTATTTTCCTCTGGATTTCAAATGCGATTCGAAATTTGAGGTGATCGAAATAACCGTATAGCGCAACTCGGCAGTAATCCCCCCCTCTTTCGACCGTTACTCCACCTCCATATTACTAGAGCTACCAAATGCAAGCGACTTAATCTAGTCTAACAATTTTTCGAGTCAAATAGACTAATTCGACCAAGTTTCAACTGTCGAATCGAGTCAAAAAGGGTTAAGATTAATTTTATACACCTGTCCTCTTTTTGAACTTTTTTTTTTCTGGGAAGATTTCATTGTGCTTTGAAATAAAAAAATTTAAGCGTTAGGGACGAAATTGTTTGGTGGAGGTGGGTACTTATTCTAAGCTAACTAACATAACCTAATATATACCTTGAAAGGGCGAATTTGGGTGATGAATACATTAACACTGCACATTGCAATAAGTGGTTTCTCGAGTAGGCTATGGAAGGGGTGCATAATACGAAGCATAACCATAAAAACATGTATAATACTCTCCTTGTGAAGATTATTGTACAGAACACCCATGAGCATCTTTATATTTATCAGGTTTTGATAGGGACTGGTATTGGAGGAGAAAAAAAAAAAAAGTCTTCATCTTCGCAATTCGACATTTAAAACTATAATGTTTAAGCTCTCCCTTACAAATATCGTATTTTTTTTAACCTTCCAAATATTTATGCAAAGTAATTAATGGTGGCAATTATGCGTGTTGTGTACTGGTACATTTACAGTTTAATATAGCCTACATGTCTTTAGACTAATATTTAATGACAGTTTATAATATACGAATGTTCATGGAATGTTTGTGGAGAGATTGGTTATTTCTTAAGAATAATATTATCTGGGCTAGCTCTATCTTCAAAAGTTTCCTTATGAAGCAGATTTTCTTTCACAGTCTCTTGTGATGCAAGGCTTAAAGATTATTCTGCACTTCTCAGGACACTCCAGACCAGTCATTACAGCCTCGACTTTCAAAAAATATTCTTTGACATTTTATGTCTCCCTTGCAATGTCCATTTAGGTAAAGGTTAAAAGCAATTTTTTTTACATAAAATATTTCTATAATTACTTTTTACACTAACTTTTGCCAAAAGATGCTTTTACCAGATTCTTTAAAAAAAAATTCAAATAGGGTTTTTAGATTAGTTTTCTTACAATAAGATTTTTTTTTACCAGTTTTCATTACAACTAGTTTTTAAATAGGTTTTTGATACATGGGATTTTATTAGAACTAGTACAAAAAGGATGTTTTAAACTACAGTAGTTTTCCATCAAAAGAATTTTAGGAGCACTTCCTTAATACATTACGAGTTCATAGCTATTTACAACATTTAATTCTGGCGGGTTAGGTCAAATTTTCATTTAGTTATCACGTGAGTTAAGCTACTTGCTTGAATATATTTCTGTAGTTTAAATCCATTGCAAGAATAATTATAAAACCAAGATTTAATACGCCAATGGAAACAAAGCAAGATTTTATGTTATTGTAAAATGTTTAAGGTTGAAGAAATTAAATCTAGATTTAAATTTTATTGCGAGTAAAAGTATACATTTAATATTTACAAGTGAAGAGACTACCAATGTTTTGTGAAAATCATAAGCAGAATTTAAAATTAGAAATTTGATCAATGGAAACTTCTCTAAATAGGAATAAGAATTAAATACCTAGCAATAGGTTATGGAAGAGAAAATTTTATTTGTACAAAGATATTCCTGCATCATTGTTAGAAATACTTATACATTTTCTTTAACATACACAGGTGGCACAGTTTATGCAAAACTTACATCGAATAAAATTATATTTACGTCAGTACTTACATTGAAATTATATATTGAACATTATATATACGAGATAAATTTTCTTTTAACATACACAGGTGGCACAGTTTATGCAAAACTTTCATCGAATAAAATTATATTTACGTCAATACTTACATTGAAAATATATATTGCACATTATATATATACGAGAAAATTTTAAAACATTTAAAATTTAGTCAGTAATACCTACATACTCTTATGAGTAGGTACTAAATTAACTCCATTTAAGAATTAGCAAAATAAGAAATAGTGATCAGAAGACAAACTTTAAAAAAGTTTTTAATATAAAATTTATGGTAGTTTACAATTTAGCGGGCCATGCCGCTCAACGACCTCATCCCTCCACTCAAGCAAGTAGTTCGACTGAAGGTTAGGCAAGTATTTTTAGGTAGGATAGTAAAAAATTGTTTCGTATGCCTATTGTCACCATTTATGCTGTGTATTCATCCGCCAATTCTCTAGTCAGAGCCTATCGCCATCTATTCGTAGGTTTTGAACACTGGTATGGTCCGCTAAATTGTAGGGGTTCCAAAATTTATATATAAACAATTTAACAAAGAAATATTTTCATTTAACATTCCAAAATTAAAATTCATAACATTTGTAACGAAATTAGGTTAGGTTATACTCACTTCAGAAACTTCCCCAACTTTGTTCTTCATGACCTGGTCCAATGACACTTACCATATACTCGACATATCAGAGAGGCTGAGAGAAGTTTTAAATATTAAAAATATATTGGACTAACGAATGACTTAATTCACTTACATTTTAAGAAACAATATGAAGTGCAAGCACCGAGAATATTTTAGAAATAAAAAATCCCACCAGTTTAGCTTTGAAACATAGAACTTAGTCATTAAACAGTACAAGATTTTACATTTACTGAAGAGGTTTAGTTTAATTTTAAAATACAGTTTACTTGTGTAGCTGTGATATCTCAAAACACTGCTAGAAAATGGAAAATGAACATTTTACTTTCGTCAAAGGATGATACAAAATAGAAAAAAAAATTAAGAAAGTCTCTAGAATATGATGAAAACTTCTACCTAAAGTAAAGACAACAGGTTAATTTATTTTATAATCTCTACTTAAACCTCTCCAACTTCGTTCTTCCTGTCCTGGTCCAGTAATTCTCGTGAAATGATAATTTGGATAGCTTTGGACTCGCCTTCATAACCTCTGTTATTAATTCAAGCCAAGGACTGATAATATCAAACAATCACACTGACCAGTTAGAATGTAACGTTTTCATCGATTCTTTTGGACTATCAAATCTTTTTGAAGTCAAAAGATGGAGTTAAATTCAAATCCAGTATGCGTTCCAAGTGTGAGATACGATAGGCATTATTAATTTCTATTATTATTAGTATTAGTATTATTAGTATTATTATTAGCATTAAAATAATAATAATAATAATAATAATAATAATAATAATAATAATGATAATAATAATGCATTTCGTATCTCACACCTGGAACTCAAAACGGCTTTGTATTTAACTGCATCTTTCGACTTCAAAAAGCGTTGATAGACCAAAGGAATTCGGAAAACATCTTATTCTTACTGGTTAGTGTCACTATTAGATATTATCAGTCCTTGGCTTAATAACAGATGTTATGAGGGTGAGTCCAAAGCTATCCATATTATCATATGACGAGAATTACTGGACCAGGACATTAAGAAATTGGAGGGGTTTCAGAAATGAGTATAACCTGACCTGCCCTAACCTACTTTTTCTACCAATGTTCTCAGTTATCATAATGACCTAACTAAATAGCAAATGAAATGCAAAGTCTTCATAAACTGTTTAATGACCAAATTTTATGTTTCGAAGCTAGACTGGTGGGATTTTTTTTTATTTCAAAAATATTTTTGCGAAACTTTCACTTCACATTATTTTTTTTTAAATTTAAGTTAATTGCATAAATTATTCATAAGTCCAATATATTCTTAATATATAAAACTTCTTTCAGCCTTTGATATGTCAATTATGTGGTAAGAATCGCTGGACCAGGACGAACTAAGTTAGAGGCTTCAGAAGTGAGTATAACCTCGCCTAATTATTTTTTATATTTACAAATATATTTATATATATCTAATTTTGGAATATATGGTAAATTAAAATATATTTAGATTGTGAAATATTGACTATATATAAACTTTATATTAAAAGCTTGATAACATTCGTCTTCTAATCCGTATTCCTTACTTCGCTCATTTATAAATGGAGTTAATTTATTATCTACTCATAGGTATGAGTATATATTTTCGTATATATAATGTGCAATGTATATTTTCCATGTAAGTACTGGTGTAAATCCTGTTCCATTCGATGTAAGTTTTGCATAAACTGCAATGTGTATGTCAAATTAAAGGAAATGTTTAGAGTATTTTTAAGTTTGATGCAGGAAATTCTTTGTACAAATAAATTCTCTTCCTTAACCTATTGTTAGGTATGATTTAATCCGTATTCCAATTTAGAGAAGTTTTCCATTGATAAAATTTCTAATTTTCAATTTTGTTTGTACGATTAAAAAAAAACTCTGGCATTCTTCTCACTTGTAAATATTAAATGTATAATTTTACTCGTAATAAAATTAAAATCTAAATTTAATAATTTCTTCAATCTTTAACATTTTACAATAACCTTTATAAAATCTTGCTTTGTTTCCATTGGCATATTAAATTTAGAGT
>JAXCGZ010011492.1:100000-102500 GCA_037179515.1 Halocaridina rubra
ATATATATATATATATATATATATATATATATATATATATATTATATATATTTATATATATATATATATATATATATATATATATATATATATATATATATATATATATATATATATATATATATATATATATATATATATATATATATATATATATATATATATATATATATATATATATTATATATATATATATATATATATATATATATATATATATTATATATATTTATATATATATATATTATATATATTTATATATATATATATATATATATATATATTTATATATATTTATTTATATATATATTATATATATTTATATTTATATATATATTATATATATATTTATATTTATATATATATATTATATATATATATATATATATATATATATATATATATATATATATATATATATATATATATATATATATTTATATATATATATATATATATATATATATATATATATATATATATTATATATTTATATATATAACGGATTCAAGATTCCCAATGGTTTCCGAGAAAGTGAGTATGGTCCAAATTTCATGCTAAACAAACCCTCCTCAAGACTTACAGATTATTCAGACAATGGAGGTAGAGATTACCCACCTACCCCTCCCTGGCAGAAGTATAAGGGATAGTTGTAGGATATTTAGAAGATGGACTCTTACTCTCGCTGAGCTTTGAAGAACGACTTTCAGGCATTTTCGACTTTGAAGATTTTCGATTATTTTCAGCCCTAGTATTTGACCGGCTCTCTTGTCGGTAATTGGCTCTATAACGAGACATTTTCTCTTCTTTTTCTCGTGATATATCTGGATATTTCCATTTCAGTGTCCAGTCATTTTCATCTTGTTTTTCATACCACTGATCTAAGCGCTCTTCCATACTTCGGTTTTTTCTTCTATTTATTTCAGTAGTTATGAGCTCATTCGTGCGATTTCTCCTCCCCACCTCATGTGGGGTATATTTGGTAAATGTTCTACCACTGATATGGATTTCCTTTTCTTGTAGGGGCACCAAAAGATCCATGGAACCACGACGTCTTGGCGAGTATGAGTGGTGGCTATTGTAGTCTGTCTTATTACCCATCTGGAAACTTTCGCTTCTTTTAATACCTCTTTGGCGATCTTCCTTTATTTCACGCTCGCTGCCTGTACTGCTGCGATCAACAAAAGTTTCGTGTCGTTGTAAGGATTTTTCTGGTCTAACATACCCAAATGATGTAGTTGATTCAATCTAGATAGTTCGAGGACTAGGGAACTTTGTTGGGGTAGTTTTATTGGGTTAGAGCACAATAAACGATAGATAGGAGGTAGCTAAATTTGTCATAATGGTATATATTGTTTATATTTTTTTTCGAATAAACAAGCATGATTGAAAAGTTATTATTTTTTTTTTTTAAGATTAAACGTATGAGCAAGCATAATTGAATAGCAGTTTTAGTTTTTTAGAAGTTAGTAAAAGTATGAATAATTTCTTCCGAAAAAAATAGATTCTTATTGGGCATGATTTAAATTTTTTCAAAGTGAACACTCTCTCTCTCTCTCTCTCTCTCTCTCTCTCTCTCTCTCTCTCTCTCTCTCTCTCTCTCTCTCTCTCTCTCTCGCGGGTAATGATATTTGAAATTTGTTCAAGACAATTTTTATAGTTTTTTAAGTTGTCTTCACATCATGAATGACGCACGATATAGATCCGCTAACTAAATTCAATACAATTCGGCATATGAAAATTAGTTTTATTTTTATCTTTTGAATCTTTTCTTATTTTTTCTTTATTCAAGAACAGTTATTATGTAATCAATAACAGCAATACAAAAGAAAAAGTTAGTGTTTGTAACTTTTGTTATTCTGAGGCCTATAAAATTTTATGCAAGATTTGAGTGCATTTTGGGACTTAACTCTTTACGTTGACGTCTCTTAGTTCAGAAGATTAAGGGTACATGTATCTCAAAAATGTCTGCATGTTTTACATTTATTACTTATATCGTAAGAAAACACGTGCAAATGAATTATAGTAACTAGACATAAATAGGCTTGGTGTCACATAACATTGTCTTGATTCATGTTTGTTATGCTTATTTATTATTATGAACTATATATATATATATATATATATATATATATATATATATATATATATATATATATATATATATATATATAGCTGGGATTTTTAGAACTTATTTGCAATACATTGGTGAGCAGTATGAAATAGTAGTCATTGGACAATAACCTGATGAAGTGCATTCTTATGGCCTAGTCGCCTTTTGATAAGAAAAGACTCCTCTTCGCTTTGTGAACCATGGTCTTACCATAACTACTTTGTGATATGTCTTAGAGGGCGTTTACTATTGTGCTGTGCTTTCGATAGGTTATGTAAGTACATCATTAGGTGTCTGTAGTGTGATCATCACGAGTGTAGGTTTGAATAATGGCGTCGATACCCATCTCACATTCCGTTTACCCCACTTCATTAGCATTATTTCATA
>JAXCGZ010011492.1:112500-119255 GCA_037179515.1 Halocaridina rubra
ATCTGTCGTTCTTAGCCTTATTTACTGCATTGCACCGTTATTATCTTTGCCCTTCATAGTTTCTATTATTTGTCTCATCTCCTCCATGGTTATATCCTCATATGTGTTAACTTCATTCTTTCTCATCATTTTCTTGCTTTATTTTCTCTTTCCTTGTATTCTTTTAATCTATTCTGTCTATTTTCTCCACTCCTCCTTGGTCGATACGTATTCAGATATGTAATAAGTTAATTTCCTTATTCCAAACTCATTCCTCCCTATCTTGCTCAGCAAGTTTCACCTACAAGTGGTAAACACGGAGCTTTATTTCTTCAAAATCTCCTCAACTATAAGAAAGTTTCACTCATACTCCGTGTTGACTCCGTATAGACAGGTTTTGTTACTATTCAAATTTCCCTTTGTGCCTACGGTTGACTCCGTATGGACAATTTTTGTCACAACTCAAATTTCCCTGTTATCACCTAACTTAATGTTTGTTTTGGTCGAATCCACGTGTCATGAATATAGCCCTAGTATTGGCTTTTCAGTTCCACCAGCTGATTGCAGCTAAGCAATCATAAGACAGCTTATATTTACATGATAAAGGCATCACATATGCCCGCCATTTCAGTCCTCAGTCTGTTCGTGATAGCTTGCATATTTTATATTTTTTAAATTTTTAAGTGAAAAACTAAAAAGTATTATTCTTCACCACATTCTACAAGCATCTACACATCACTGCCATCAAATACATGTAAGATCTTTGCCTGTACAGTTAATAAGATACATACTTTTTGATATTTTTGTCAGAGCTCGTGATTAATTTCATAATTTTTTTGTGATTACCCTTATCGGTTTTTATATTTATGTATTGATCATCACAAAATAGATTCTAAGCTTTCATTTGGTGTATAAATTATCACCGTTTCATAGTATAGTTATTGCATTTTCGCATATAATTTTATTTTATATACATTTCCCAGTGCTATGTTTTTTTGTCACGGAGCTTAAGAGTTAAGACTTCAGCTTACTGTCACTATCGCCATGAACAACCAAGGTCTACTTCATATGCATTGCAAACGAAATTCCAAATTATCCCAGATATCCTCCGGTAGCTTCTCTGTATTCATCGTAAAATACTATTTTAATAATAATAACATTAATGAAAAAAATTTATAAAAGCTAGTTAAAAGGTAAAGCGTATAGGTCACATTTTGGGAGTTCAGCGACATTACAATAATATATACCACGTGTAATGTTTTAGAAAATGTCATTGGTGAATGTTGATCAACGATGTAATCAGATCACCTTTAAATTCCTGGCATTTTAATGGTTTGGGAAATTAGTAGAAAATCTTGCTTTGCCAACGGGTAGAAATACCATTTCTTTCAGACGGTTTGTGTCCTCTGTCGTCGATATATTTCATCTTGAGTATTTAACTTTTGGTGGTGTTTTGTGAACATGCCCCTCCATGTTCAACTGTACATTGGTGCGTTCTCGTTCATATTGTTCACGGGCTAAAGTTTTACTCACTGATAAATTTTCAAGAATAAAAATAATGAAAAGAAATTCAATAAAAGACTGAGTTGCAGGTGATTTGTGTCCTGTAATTTCCTGCATGCCACCACATATTTGAATATTATTACCCATGAAGGCTACTAAGAATAAGGCTGTATAACTTCCTTTTGTTAGTTCTTATTGCAGTTTTAATCCATACAGAGTATATATCAGTAGTGAAACGAAGATTCCATTCACCCGTTACAATATGTAATAATAGCCTCCAAAGAGCCTCTTTAAAATATATAACCTGTTTCAATCATTGACTTAAGGAATATATTTTTTTTTCACCTGTTCAAGTTGAACAGATTATAGCCTCCACCTCTCAGCAACTTAAGCTTTATTCCTTATACAGAATAAAGTTTTTGTAGGTTTGTTATTGGCCAACTATATTTATCATTAATTTGCTAAGTTTCAAAAGTTTTAGAAATTATTTGACCTCTTAAACACACTTTTCTTGTCTGTGTTATAGTATTCAAGGCCTCGTAAGGTTTTCTGTGTACAGTTTTTAAACAGGAAAGTTGTAAAATTTTTAAGGAGTATATATTTTTTTTTCTCTCTCTCTCTCTCTCTCTCTCTCTCTCTCTCTCTCTCTCTCTCTCTCTCTCTCTCTCTCTCTCTCTCTCTCTCTCTCTCTCTCTCTCTCTCTGTCTCTCTACGGTTATTCAAGCCTTGGCAAATTATACTGAAATATATTTAGACACTCATCTCTGCCTTGTCCTTAGCCTTTTTCTTTTCCTTTGTCTTGGTATTATCTCGTGCCCGGGCCTTTATTGATGAGGGCAGTTTCTGCCTGTCCCGGTGTCACACTCATTAAAGAAAAAAAATGTAATGCAGATTATTACCTATCATATTGATGAAAATTAATACATATTGATTTTCATTGGAAGAAGTTGCCTCCTAGACATTGACTAAAGCAATTAAAGGACATTGTTGTTGTTATTATTATTATTATTATTATTATTATTATTATTATTATTATTATTATTATTATTATGATCATCATTATTATTATTATTATTATTATTAACTAATCCAAGCATACTTGTACACTTCCTCATGAAATATGAGTTCATTTGTGATTCATAGCTAACAATCTAGACCAGTTTCCTCGAGAGATAAAAAACGCAACTAAATGATATCAAATAATGCCTTTAACTCGCATTGTTTAATTTAACGGCATATCAAGACATCGCGTATGAGTAAAATAAAAAATATTTTTTAAGTAATCAGCATTGGCGGCGAAGTTCACCATGCCCTGGGGTCCGCAGTGCTAACGACGTTTTTTAGTATTTTTCAGATGTGTCTTGCGTGTGACCGATCAAGGTTATTGCTTATTGTTAATTAACCATGCAGCTCTCTTTTTTATGAGAGCTGTGGTCCGACCCTTTATTTTATTTTCCCCCCTATCGGGTATCGAATGCATGAAATGTGATATGCGTATGTTGGTAAAATAATGTATTGGTAAACGGAGGTGTCATTCTGTTTGCTGTTTCAGTAACTGTTTTATGTGAAAATGTTTATAAATAAACCTAACAATAGTTTCATATTTTTTGGTTAGGTCGATCATATAAAGCTGCTCTTGAAATCTTGTGCATATAGCTACAATATGTAATTTTTGACTTACTCTTTTTAAAATAATATATTTTACTGGGAAATATGTCTCTTTGAAATATCTTTCCTCACTTTAATCGGAATTTTTATTTGATGCCCTCGGTGATGATAATTAAAATAATAATAATAATAATAATTAGTATTATGTTTATTATTACAAAATAACTATGTTCATATACATGCTGGGTTTTCTTTGTTCATGATAATTATATTCTTTTTATGAGACTTATTGACTGTTTAAATATACCATGAAGAATCCTTTTTCATTGTATTCATATCATTGGATAATTCTCATTTCATTGGCCACATCGGCCTTGTATGTTGTAGATGTCTATAATTTCAAACATTTTATCCCCGTTCTACAGAGGTGTGTTATTATGTAGGATTTTGGATTGATGTCTGTAACCCATTTTGCAGTGTCTTCCCATGGCTAAAGCTATAAGTACTTTAACCTAATTATCGTACTGTGGATTATTTGGAAGATGTTTGTAATTGCCAATGCACTGTATAGCTGTTTGTGTTATAGTAAAACACTTTTTGTTAATGCAATGCTCCTTTGAACACCATACCAACTTGACTTTAAAAGCTGGTAGAGTTTTAGCATGTATTTTATGTATATTATTATTTACATAAATTTGAAATAAGTTTCTGTTTTCTGTATATATAAAGTCTGAGCTTACTAGCTGCTGACAATTCTATACATAACTATTAACTAAGAGCGTTAACGTCATGTTTTCCCTGCGATATATATATATATATATATATATATATATATATATATATATATATATATATATATATATATATATATATATAATCTGTTTTATATATTATTATTGATTTATATATTAAGTAAGTTATGTCATGGCAACTAGACATTCACGCAGTCTGTAGGGGAGAAATAAGTACAAGCTAATGCTACAAAAACAACCTTATCGTCTTCATTATATTTTGTATAGAAATGACGGCGGGGAATTGTTATCAATTATACTATCTACTAGGGAGACGGTGGGGAGTAACTCATTGTTGTTAAAAAAAAAATGCACATTATGATTGACAGTCAATATATTGACTGAGAATGACAGTGAAGAGCTCTTATGAACAGTGTTCTCTTCCTTTTTCCGTCCACTTCGTAGAAACACTTTTGATAGACTAGTCTTTGGCCCGATTTCTTAAACAGTGTAAACCTAGGATACCATGTTGTTAGCTAGACACACACAAATGGATTTCATAAACGCATCTGACGCGGTTCTGTGTATGGCTAGGATCCCGTACGGGATCCTAGCCATACACAGAACCGCGTCAGATGCGTTTATGAAATCCATTTGTGTGTCTAGCTAACTAACAACATGGTATCCTAGGTTTACACTGTTTAAGAAATCGGGCCAAAGACTAGTCTATCAAAAGTGTTTCTACGAAGTGGACGGAAAAAGGAACAGATGGCTGTTCCTAGCCATACACAGAATCGCGTCAGATGCGTTTATGAACTCCATTTGTGTGTGTTTAGCTAATTAACAATATGGTATCCTAGGTTTACACTGCTCTAAGAAATCGGGCCTTTGGCTTAACGAATGCTACAATGCTAAAGTTTGACCGCGTGAGAGTCGCTGTAAAGTATGAGATTTGGGACAGTGCAGTGTGATCAACTGTTGGCCGCCTGCATGGATGTTTTTACCTCTGTTTCCCTAGCCAAAAACCTTTATTTTGTCTCTCTTTCTTCGCTCCTATGCGGAGAGTTTTCTCTTCCTTTGTTTGATAGATGGTCCTGTTTCTGTATTTTACCTCTTTCATGTGTAATATTGGCAGCAGGTGTGTGTGTGTGTGTGTTTTTTATAGTTGTAAAACTTGGAGAGCAAACGAGATGAAATATGCTGGTCCGTTGCCCACAAATTTCTTCCAGTTGACTGCTATACTTTCTCTGCTTTCTCTCGATCTGCTCTTCTTGTTCTCTCACACACGTACATTGTAGCTCGCAGGTCTTTCGCCCTCTTTATTTGTTTCGCTGCTTCCTTTGTTTCCTCTCATACTTTTTGATGAGCAGTTTATTTTCACTCAAATTTCGTAGATTTGGTTGTAATATTCTGACGTATAATAAATATATTCATAAGCGATGAGAATATCGTACCTATTGTACTTGGTGTATTCATTGATTTATAATGCCTTTTACTGTGTGTGTGTGTTTTGTTGTTGTACGAATTGTTAGAAATAATATATGAATAAATAAACGTATTAAGATTTTTGTGGAAAATTATTTGAATCACTTAAAGGTTAATAGTCTCCAATGAAAGGCTGAGGCAAAAGACTGTGATATCACAGAGCCTGACTACATTCCTACTATATGAGCTGGTTCAAGCCCCCTCTCCAATCACACGGACCCAGTGATCTTCAGGCAATAGCTGAATAATCGAATACACCTTTAGGTGTATACGATTATTTCCCAGATTAATCGGTAATAATATAAGGCAAAGTTAATCCACACTCGTTCCAGGATCGAAACCACCACTGCGCTGCAGTGTCGCTTAAGCCATGTTTTATCTTTATTCGAGAGAGAGAGAGAGAGAGAGAGAGAGAGAGAGAGAGAGAGAGAGAGAGAGAGAGAGAGAGAGAGAGAGAGAGAGAGAGAGAGAGAGAGAGAGTTGTGTTACTCATAAACAGTGATGAGTGAATCCATCGTCAAAGGTCGAGTTATATAACTTAAATTTGGGTTTAGGTAGACGCAGAGTTTTACCTGTGATTACAGGTGAGAATCGATAGAGCGTATATGCAAAGGCGAAAACACAGTGTTCTTACTCCATTGTTTATCATTTACGCACTGACACTCCTTGGTTCAGACCAAATTCCCTATAGCGTATATGCCATACAGAAGTCTCTACGGGA
Organism: Halocaridina rubra; assembly: GCA_037179515.1. Taxonomy (NCBI): domain Eukaryota; kingdom Metazoa; phylum Arthropoda; class Malacostraca; order Decapoda; family Atyidae; genus Halocaridina; species Halocaridina rubra. The sequence continues at coordinate 118,528 of JAXCGZ010011492.1, forward strand.
TAGTATTTTTTTTAATTGAGATATGATATCGGTCATGAAAGTACTTGTTTATACACTAAGCTTCAAACATGAGCAACTACATGAGTACAGTACTTTTTTCGAAATTAGTATTTTCAGTTATTTTACTATTTAGCTTTCTAATTTACTATCATTATATATATATATATATATATATATATATATATATATATATATATATATATATATATATATATATATATGTGTGTGTGTGTATATATATATATATATATATATATATATATATATATATATATATATATATATATATATATATATATATATATATATATATATCTATATACACACACACACACACACACACACACACACACACACACACACACACACACACACACATATATATATATATATATATATATATATATATATATATATATATATATATATATATATATATATATATATATATATATATATATATATATATATAGTGGGGAGATCTGTTACCTCTATGGAGAGGCTTTCTTTATAAATTTTTCTCAAAGAAAATATTTAAAGTTTGGTGTCTTGTGACTAAGCAAATTATACAGTCATCTGCCATTCTCTGCCTATGTTTGTTTGTGTGCGTGCGCGTGTGAACACGCAAGATAATAATAATAATTATCATTATTATTATTTTTATTTAAGAATCTACTTTGTCTTTCGAATACTATTCTGATAATTATAAAGTTGGGGGGGGGAGAGAT
>JAXCGZ010011493.1:0-5000 GCA_037179515.1 Halocaridina rubra
CCCATTCTCATTTCCAGACTGTATGAGTGAAAACTTATAACTTCTTCCAGTATTTTAAGTAATATATATAAAATTTTGCTGTGAACTAACTTTTAGCACTTCCGATAGTGGCTGTGCCTATTTGCAAAATACTCATGGAATATGACATATATTTTTTCGCTTCTTGTTTTGATATTAATATTAATCTACTATAGTTCTTGCACCGCAAGAAGTCCGTTCAGGGTGGGGCACAAATGGAACTATACCCATGTGCGACATTGCCAATTTGACCGCCCAGGTGGGCAAGGGGGTAGGTAGGGGAACAAGAGTAACAATCAGGTAATTGGTGGTCAAATTGTTAAGGTCGCCCACCCTGAACGGACTTCTTGCGGTGCGTCAGCTATAGCAAAAATTTTACAGGAAGCCTTAACCTTCTGTTCGAGATTACTAACTTCAGCCTCATTATTATTGAGTACGATGCCCAACCCTTTTAATTGATTGTATGGCAAATTTTTCTTCACAATTTGAGTCTATTTTACTGTATTGCGATCCCAAACAGAGGATTAATCCACTCTTATCGAAATGACTCAGTTATTCTGTCTGACAACACAGCATTATAATCCAAGAAAGGAAAAATCAGTTATCCTCAAAGTAGATATTTAGCTCTTAAGATGCAATCTTGGAACCCTACATACAGGGAAAAAACTACAATTTTCAAAGTGAATCAGATATTCTGTCGCTGACAGTAACGTTTTGATCCCGGGAAGAGGAAAACTCTGTTACTTTGAAGTAACTCAGATAATGCGTTTCTGATAACTCTGTTTCATATCATCCCATTTACACGAAAGGAATATTCAGTATTTTGAATTTTTTTTTATGATACAGTTTAGTAATCCCGGATAAAGGAGGAATCCAGTATCTTCTAAGTCACTCAGATATTCTGTCAATGACAACACGGTCTTGTGTGTCTAGATAGAGGAAAAATCCAGTGTTTTAGAAATGACTTCGATAATCAGTCTCAGGCAATACTGTCTTGTAAATCTGGACAGAGGAAAAATTCATTAGTAGTTTCGTAAGGTATATCTCACACCTCCAGGTTTATGTCTAATCCAAATTCATAAGGTTTCATTAGTTTCTTGATGTATTGTGACATATCCAACTAGGACTGCTGTTACAGGGCAGTGCAGCAACAAGTAGCATCCTGTGGTGATTCGCAGCATGCACGCCATATGGGGTATTCTCGGTAGCCCCATCGATGTAGTTAAGCCCCGGTTCTGGCATGCCTTGACATAAGCCTTTTTGCTTGCATCCATTGGTTTCCTGAAATTTGTTTTTTTTCTCAAAGTCAACACTGTTTTGCGATCCCAGATAGAGGAAAAAATAAGTGAAATATTTTGTCTTTGACAATTGGATCCTAAGATCTTGGTTGGAGGGAAAAAGTATTCAGATATTTCTGTCTCTACAGTCTTGTGATACCAGAGAGAGGATACATCCATTATCCTTGAAGTCATATTTGTTCTCTGACAGTACAATTTTGTGATCCTGGCTAGAGTAAGAACCATTTTCTCAAAGTAACTCAGGTATTCTGTTGTTGGCAATACTGTATTTTGATCCCCGGATATAGGAAAAATCCATTATCCTTTAAGTCAGACATTTTTTCTCAAACATTATTTGGTCATGTGATCTCTGATAGAGAAATACCATTATTCTTTAAATGACTCAAATACTCTCTCTCTCTCTGATTATACAGTCTTTTCAACACGGTCAAAGGAAAAAATATGTTATTTCTGAGTTGACTCAGATATTTAAGTTTTTGATAATATGACCTTGTGACCTTGGACTAAGGAATAATTTTATACCTTGGAAGTGTTCAAGTATTCTATCTTTAACAATATTTTCCTGTAATCCTGAACAGAGGAAAAGCTCATTATTCTCGAGGTCAGATATTTTGTCTTGAAGAGTGGTCTTGTAGTCCCGGTTAGAGTAAACAGTTAATTGCTTTCGAAGTGACTCCCATATTCTGTCTCTGGAATTACGTCTTTTTGATCCCTAACAGACGGAGGTGAGTCTGATATGCTGGCTCAAAAAACACAATCTTGTGAACCTGGACAGAGGAAATATGGAGTGGTCTTGCATTCAGTTATTTTGTCTCTGCAGTATACCTTATGATTGATCAGCTTTGCAAATTTCTTCATTCAAGAGGAACATGATCCCGTAATTGATGTCTGCAGATCATGCACAATATATTTGATGTATTCATGTACATCATGAAGTCTTCCATCTTTTTTTTTTTTACCTTTCTTGCATAATGTTTATATTTAAATGCTTCATGTACTAGTTTTCCTACACGTGCGTTTTATTAACACGAGAAGATTGGGTGGCCATTTTAACCTTATCGAAGCTTAACCTTACTCGTGAAGATGCTGTTTTACTATTCACCCCTTTCACCTCTCATGATGAACTCGCTGAGGCAGCGGAGTGTATAGGAACAGCGACGTATGTTTGGAATCGTGATCCCATAATTGAAGTATATGGATCATTCACAAACATTGATACTCTCTTGTACGCCATGCAAAGTCTATGTGTGTGTTTATCTTTTTAAGAGTTATTCTATTTAAACATATCATGTACGGGATGTTACAAAAATATAAAGGAAGAAATTTAATTAGTTAGACTTGCATTAGAAATAGGATGTGATACAAAGCTTTACACTTGTGTCAAATGGTTTATGATCAATGATTTATGGTTTTATGCTTTTCCTTATACCTATGCTATCCTTTTATCTGACCCTGAATCGCCAAAATGGGATCATACTTAATCAGATTTTATTGATCATGCCGTGGGGGGGGGGGCAAGGCGGTGACGATCCGAAACCCTGATAAATGATGAGGGCTGATGCCAGGCACGAAATTTAGTAGAAAAGCGTTGTACTACGCTACAAAAGGCTCTTTAGATACAGTGACCCTATATTGACGAATTAGTGCCAGAATAATTGGAGAATATATATATATATATATATATATATATATATATATATATATATATATATATATATATATATATATATATATATATATATATATTATATATATATATATATATATATATATATATATATATATATATATATATATATATATATATATATATATATATATATATATATATTTTTTTTTTTTTTCTTCTTTTTTTTAAGAGTGTGACACCGGGACAGGAAGAAACTGCCCTCATCAACAAAGGCCCGGGCACGAGAAAATACCAAGACGAAGGAAAAGAAAAAGGTTAAGGGCAAGGCAGAGATGAGATAATGTCACACAGAGGAAAACGACAGACATAAAAAAAAACAGTCAAAGTAAAGAGGACCCAGAGATATGGAGGACTAGGCTCTGAGATGACGATAGATCTGCTTTATGAAGGATGAAAGGTCATAAGAATTAGGAAAGACAGAAGGAGGAAGAGAGTTCCAGAGTCTGGAGGTAGATGGAAAGAAGCAGTCGCTGCACCGACCAATCCGCTAGCTATAAATCTCCACACAGTACCTGTGAGATGAGGCTGCTTGGCGAGTGTTACGCGGCCTCGGCAGTGGAGGAGGGATGCAACTCGCCAACTCATCAGAGCAGCGATGGAAGTAGTAGTGATAGAAAAGCGAAAAGGAAGATACCTTACGGCGAAGAGAGAGAGAATCCAGGTTAGATGTAAGAGAAGGGTCATTATTGAGTATGACTGCCTTAGATTCAACCCTATCAAGAAGATAAGTAAAGGAAGAAGCATCCCAGATGTGTGAGCAGTATTCTAAGCAGGGGCGGATAAGACCTTTGTAAATTTTAAGTAACTGCAATGAGGAAAAGTAATAACGAAAACGAAACAAAACCCCCAATTTTTTTGATGAAGATTTAGAAATTTGGATTATGTGATTCCTCCAAGACAAGTTAGAGGCTATATGGATTCCTAATATATTGATAGAGTTAAGAGGGTAAATTTCATTAGTTTCGAAGACAATAGGGTTATCAGGAGGAGAAGAAGATAAAGAGATAGCCAGAAACTGTGTCTTGGAGGCACTGAATTTAACTAAATTTTGAGTGCCCCATTCAGATACTCTCTGTAAATCGGAGTTAAGAGTAGAAGAAAGATTCATGCGAGATTGATTACGAGTAACAGATGAAGGCTGTGAAGAAAAGGCAGAGGAAAAGTGAAATGTAGAATCATCGGCAAAGGCATGAAGAAGAGAGGAAGATGGGGATTGTAGAAGATCATTGATGAAGAGAAGGAAGAGAGTAGGTGAAAGAACAGAGCCCTGTGGAACACCACTGGAAACAGAGAAAGGGCTAGATGTCGTGCCATCAACAACTACAGATATAGAACGGTCAGTAAGAAAACTGGAAATCAGAGAACAGAAAGAAGGGGTAAACCCATAGGCAGGGACTTTGGCCAACAGAGCCTTGTGCCAGACTCTGTCAAAAGCCTTAGAGATATCAAGGGCGACGACAAATGATTCCCCATAGTTCCTCAGAGAAGATGACCATACATGAGTAAGACAGGACAGGAGATCACCAGTGGATCTTGCCTTGCGGAAGCCGTACTGGTGATCGGAGATAAGTGAGTTAGATTCAAGGCGTTTCAAGAAGTGAGCATTGAGCAAAGTTTCAAAAACTTTAGCAATAGAGGAGGTTAGAGCAATAGGTCGGTAGTTAGAGGGAATAGAGCGGTCACCCTTCTTAGGAACAGGTTGAACTAGAGCATGCTTCCAAGATGAAGGATAGATACTGGTTGACAGAATGAGGTGAAAAAGGCGGCAAAGCACGGGAGCAAGTTCATCTGCAAACTCCTTAAGGAACCTTGCAGGGATACCATTGGGACCAGATGCCTTGTTTGTCTTTAGTGAGCGAAGTACCCTATGAACTTTGCGTGAAGAAAGGATAAGGGAGGGCATAGGGTTAGAGAGGGGAAAAGACTGAGGAACAGGTGCACTGGAATCGTTGATAGAAGAGTTGGCAGAAAAATGAGAGCCAAAGAGAGTGGCT
>JAXCGZ010011493.1:10000-12500 GCA_037179515.1 Halocaridina rubra
CAAAACAAATTCTTTGCAAGAAGGCAACCGTCCTAGCCCTTGGTTGAAAAGGGAGTCCGTGACGTAAAACCTGAACAACAACATAATATTATTTGGTCCATTGTAGAGTAGGATCTCGTGAGAGTTTACCAGGCGCTAGAATTGTTTAATATAAATTAAATCACGCTTTGTTATATCGTGACTGTCAAAAAAAAAAAAATGTAAGTTTACAAGCATGGCTGTTGCGTTTGCAAGCTTATTTCTTCCGTTTTTTTATGTTTATTTTATTCTTAAGCCATAATACTTATTTCTTAATAATGCATTTTTTTTGGGTGCGAGTTTTGAATATATTTCTGAGAAAGAGAGTCGGTATATTTCAATGGTACATATATTTTGTTTTATTTTGACATTTTTTTTTAATTTTTGTTCCAAAATTGATATTTTTAACGTCACTAATTAGCTTTGTAATTTCCTTTTCTGCATTTTCGCAATTTTGATGCCGTTTTCGTGCCAATAAATATATTTTCTAAATTATTGAATATTTTTTTATTTTTTCTATTCCATTTTACGAGCTTCAGCGCCATTCTTGATCCAAAACATAGCTTCATTATTATCATTTAATTTTTGTGTGTGTATTTTTGAAAGTTTTGCTGTAGTTACAAGCTTTAAATATCTTCTCAAGTCGAAATTTATAGATAATTTATTAGTCAAATTGGATACTGTTTATCCAAAAGATACGTACCGGTTATAATTTAGCATTTTTCCCCCATGACAGTTTTAAGAATTCCATCTTTGGGCCATATAAAACTTTTTTAAAGTTCATGATAGTATCGTATTTTTTCTGTTTTATATATTTTGATCAAATATTTTAACCTGTCTGGATACTTTATGATAAAATTTATATATATATTTTTGTTATGTTTTCTGCAGTTTTGCTTATAATTTTCACCTAGAAAGGATGCTTCATTAAGGTTCGTTATAAATTCGTATTGTTAGAGCAGATGTTCTTTACACATCTTTTATTATCCCTTCACATCTGACAAATCACAACACTCCCCATTTCTGTTTCTTTTTACTTTATGTTTTCTTCATGCCCAGGCGCGATGAGGGCAGATCTATATATATATATATATATATATATATATATATATTATTTTTTTTATTTTTATTTTTTTATTTTTTTGTCACAATATTTGTTCGGGACGAGCAAAGAAACAAGCTCTCATCGAACCCGGGCACCAAGAAAACACTGAGGAGAAAAAGTAACTCCTTCAAAACACGGCTGTAATAAGAGATTGAGAACCAATAAAAAAAACATAGGCTGAAAGACCAGTCAAAGAAACAAAGACCTAGAAATATAATAATAAGTGACAAAGAAAATATTTATACTCTGACACATAGGGGGTTTGGTAAAAACTTGGCTTATGTCATCACCTTTATTATAGAAAAAATAAACTCTACTTTAAAGCTTTATCTGTTTAATCGTCATTTTTTCTTAAAGTTATATATCTGCATAGTATCTAATAAATAAAAGATAAAAACTTTCATAAACTTCAAAAAGAAGTTCAGTAAACGTTATCAGAGATTAGGAAATCGAATTATAGGTCGTCAATTTAGAATGGTGCTCCGTAGGCACCAGAGGGATCTGAAGGTGCTCCGTAAGCAGCAGAAAGATCAGATGGGGCACCATAAGCGTTGCTGAGTCCACTACCATTTCCATTCCTTTTGCCGCCACCATTCTTCTTTCCACCACCGTTCTTTCTGCCATTACCATTACCGTTGGAACCATAACCATTGTTGCCATTACTGGCACCATTACCATTTGAGCCATAGCCGTTGTTGCCATTGCTATTTCCACTTCCGTTACCATTGCCATAACCGTTTGATTCCTTGCCAATTTCTGCATTGACGGAGAAGAAATCTTCAGCAGTGGAGCAGTCAAAGTTGAACCACCAATCGCACACCAAATATTGCTGGTTGAATATGGTGCCATTAGGGCACAGGAAGGAATCCTTCTGGCGCCTGAGAGCACGGTCCTGGCAGATGTGGAAGACCTGGCAGCCAGCTTCAGCATCAGTGTCAGCATAATACCCTGGGTAATCCTGTTCATCGCAGTCGAAGCCAGTGTCGGGAACAGATGCCAAGATTGGGTAATCTTCTCCAGGAACTCCGCCTCCTGGAATACTCTCCCCTAGGGCAGCAATGGGATCTTCTTCCCCATAACCACCACCTGGAGGACCATAGGAGTTGCTTGGAGGAGCTCCATAGCCGCTACTTGGTGGACGTCTGTCTGCAGCGACGAGCCCCAGAAGTGCTGTCAAAAATATACGTCAGAGAAAGTATTCAGTCTGTTTGTTCTTGATGAACAGTTAAATTTCATGCGACATTCATGACGTAAATAATGAAGGATGCTGTTAAATCAACGGAAAATTCCTGCTGAATACTTTTAAAGCTCTGAACTCTCTATGTGATTAAAAACAAGCAATGAAGGGACTATCCCTATATATTTCATAAATATTAG
>JAXCGZ010011493.1:17500-25000 GCA_037179515.1 Halocaridina rubra
AGTAAATCTGACCATTCTTTGATCTCAATCACTTTCAATATCACTCCCTCTCCATCAGTTCCTCCTACTCAGAACTTTTATTGGCACTTCAAGCATATCTAATGTGATGATTGCAAAACTTTCTTTGGCTTCCCATTGGATGATTACTGCTTTTGAACGTTCAACTCTGATCAGGTAGCCCTAAAAGTTGCCGAGATCATAACCTTGGGAATGGAGGTGTTCATCCCCTCCTCTATGAAAACTTTTTCTCCTCCTATATCTTAGTTTGACCGTTCCTGCTCAATGGCTATTCAGACCAGAGATCGGGCACACCGGTCATACCAAGCATCTCTTTCTGATTTAACTAGCTCTGTTTTCATTACAGCTATGAATCGTTGCACTGGTCAGATTCGAAGGTATAAAGCTTCTTTTATAAGGAAGGCAAGTTGAGGACCTTGACTCCTTTCCCATTGATAAATGTTTCTGGTCCGTAGCCAAAGCCTCTCCAAAATCTTCTGTAACTCAGGCTTTCCCCCTCTCATTCATCATGATGATTCTATAGCTTGCTCTTCCAATGACAAAGCCAGTCTAGTTGGTTCTCATTTATCTGCCAACTCTTCTGTAAGTGATTCCAGCTCACCTTTTCCTTGTATTTTACCTCTCTCTAACCCTATGCCCTCCCTTATTTTTTCTTCACGCAAAGTCCATAAGGTTCCTTGCTCTCTAAAGACGAACAAGGCATCCTGACCTGATGGTATCCTTCTAAGGTTCCTTAAGGAGTTTGCAGGTGAACTACCTCCCGTGCTTTACCGTCTTTTTCACCTCATTCCTCCAACCAGTATTTATCCTTCATCTTGGTAACATACTCCAGTTCTACCTATTCCTAAGAAGGGTGACCACTCTATTCCTTCCAACTACTGACCAATTGCCATAATCTCTCCTATAGCTAAAGTTTTCAGAAGTTTGCTAAAGTCTCACTTCTTGAAACCTCTCGAATCTAACTCGCTTATATATCTGATCACAAGTACTACTTTTGAAAGTCAAGATCCACTGTTGGCTTCCTGTCCTACCTCGCGTATGTATGGTCATCTTATCTTAAGAGCTATGGGGAATCCTTTGCCGCCCTTCTTGATATCTCTTAGGATTTTGACAGAGCCTGGCACAAGACTCAGTTGGCCAGGCTTCCTGTTTATGTCTTTACCCCTTATCTCTGTTTTCTGATTTCCAGTTTGCTTTCTGACCATTTCATATGTGTGGGTGTTGATGGTTCAGCATATAGCTTATTCCCAGATACCTGTGGTGCTCCACAGGGTTCTGTTCTTTCACCTACTTTGTTCCTTCTCTTCATCAGCGATCATCTCCAGTCCATATCTTCCTCTCTTCTACACGTCTTTGCCTACGATTCCACCTTCATTTTCCCCACTTCCTTCTCTTCAGAAACTATCTACTACTCATAATCAGTCTTGCATCACTTTTTCTTCAACTCTCAACTCCGATATACAGAGAGTATTGGAGTGGGGTACCCGAAATTTACTTTAATTATATGCCTCCAAGACTCATTTTCTTGCTATCTCTATGTTTTTTCTCCTCCTGATAGCTCTGTTGCATTCGAAGCATTCAAAATTTGCTCTCTTAAGTCTATTAACATATTAGGAATCCAGATAGCCTCTGAGTTGTGTTGGGGAGTCACATAATCCATATTTCTAAATCTTCATCTAAAAAACTGGGCGTTCTGTTTTGACTTCGTTATTATTTTTTCTCCTAAAAATTACTTAAAATCCTTAAAGGTCTTATCCATCCCCTCTTAGAATACTGCTCTTACATCTGGAGGTGTTCTTTTTATGCTTATCACCTTGATAGGATTGAGTCTAAGGCAGTCAGACTCATCAATGACCCTTCTCTTACTTCTGATCTTGATTCTCTTTCTCTTCGCTGTAAGGTATGATTCCTTTCTCTTTTCTATCATTGCCTCTTATATCACTGCTCTGATGAATTGGTGAGTTGCATCCCTCCCCCACTGCCAAGGCTGTGTAACACTCGCCAAGCGACCTCGTCTCATAAGCAATGTGTGGAGATTTGCAGCTCGTGGATTGGTTAATGCAGTGACTGATTTTTCCCATCCACCTTCAGACTCTCGTCCATCTGTCTTTTCTAATTCTTATGACCTACCCTCTTTTAAAAAACTGATCTATCGTCATCTCAGGGCTTAATTCTTCCATATCTCTAGGTCTTCATTACTTCGACAAGACTTTCTGGCTGTCCTTTTTCTTTGTGTATCATTCTCTTATTACTACCTTGTACTTAAACTTCTACTTTTTCTTTGTCTCAATCTTTTCTTGGTGCCATGGTCTGTTGGGGGCAATTTTCATGCTTGTTCCGGTGTCACATTTATGAAAATAATACGTTCCCATGTAAAAGCTGTGGTAAAATGTAATAAAAAGCATTATTATCTTCATATAGAACATGACTCACTTTGAGATTCTGTAGAGAATTATCATACTTTGCTACAGTAAACTCAGTTGTGCCTCAGCTAACAAGTCACTAATTTTGCAGTTAGTCATCTTAGTTTGTTGAAGAGTAACATGACTTGTGAATATTGTGGCAGCTAATGTTCATTTCTAGGTGGACCTAAATTTTAGCTGTACATGGTATTTATTTTTGCTAGCATGTAGTTGATAATTAAATTTTTGTTATTTAGTCACTGATTCTTGTTGGGGAGTGCTGCAGTGCAAGGGTTAGAGCATGGTTCTCGGGAAGTAACAGACCAGTGAGCGAACCCACTGGGGGGCATAACAAAGGGGATCCAGCCTTAATTCCCCAGCCCCTACCTGTATCTGTACCCCTTCCAATAATGCGGGCTAAGCGGGAAGCAAATTACTTTACTGATGTGTTGATTCTGTACATTGTGCATTTCATTCATAAGTCATTGCTGTGATTTTTTTCTCTATAGTATGTTAGAGGCAAAGAGCCATTGCCTTATCTGTACATTTTTAACTGGTGAGATAACTTTTTGTAAGATGATTGATACTAACTTCATTAATGCTGTGTTCTCATCTTAAATTTCCTTTGTTTTCTGTCATGATTCGTCATATGAGCATATTGGTGAAGGAAACAGATATAAAGTATATTAGTTTTATTAAATAACAATATATCCATCTTTGAATGGATTCATATTAATTCGTTCAGAGATCGTTCGTTTCTAAGAAGAAGTTCCAGTGAAAAAAGTATATTTTCGAAGAAGTAGTCTTTTACCTCCAGAAAGTGTGAAGAAATACATTTAGAAGGGAGCTCCGTAAGCATCTGAGGGAGCAGAAGGTGCTCCATAGGCACCAGAAAGATCAGATGGAGCGTCATAACCGTTGCTTTGACCGTTCCTACTTCCATTGCCATTCTTTTTGCCATTGCGCTTACCATTTCTTTTTCCATTGCCATTAGAACCATACCCATTGTTACCGTTGCCGTTGCCATTTCCGTTGTTAGAGCCATATCCATAACCAGCATTGGGATCGACTCCAATTAGTTCGTTGACTGAATAGAAGTCTTCAGCAGTGTCACAGTCGAAGTTGAACCACCAATCACAGACCAAGTATTGTTGGTTGAAGATAGTGCCATTGGGGCAGAGGAAAGAGTCCTTTTGGCGTCTGAGGGCACGGTCTTGGCAGATATGGAAAACTTGACAACCAGCCTCAGGATCTGTGTCTGCATAATAACCAGGAACATCTAAGGCATCGCAGTCGAAGCCAGTGTCAGGTACAGATGCCAAGACTGGGTAATCTTCTCCTGGGACGCCACCTCCTGGGATGCTCTCAGCCAGAGCAGCAATGGCTGGATCCACTCCATATGCACCACTTGGGGGTCCATAGGAGTTGCTTGGAGGAGCACCATAGCCGTTTCTTGGAGGACGCTTATCGGCAACCACAAGACCCAAAAGAGCTGAAAATAAATATATGATTCATGTGCTAATTTTTTTTTTTTTTTTGGCGTTGCCGGATTAATATTGTAGTCGGAAGCTTGAGATAAAGTATATCAATAATAATTTGAAAATGGGCAATAGAAATGAGAGGTATATTCATTATTGAATTAGTGATTCTCTTTAAATACTTCATTTCAAGATTTCCCTTCTTTAAAAAAAATACATTCCAAGACATTTTTCTTTAAATGAATGCATTCCAAAAGACTGTTTTCCAGGATATATTCTTTTCTAGATACTAAACTCACCACAAGCAAGAAGAGCCTTCATATTTGCCGGGCAATAAGGAGCCAAGTTAGAAGAAATAGATGAAATTAAAGCAAAGACCAAGTTAGATATGATACTTAGACTTGTTAAACTTGAAGTTTATATACGAATCGCAATGCAGCTTAGCTCCTCCCCTTTGATCTCCCTTGACCTGGGAATTCTTGACTGGACGAGTTCATGCATGACGTGATAAACGGACCTCACAAACGGTGGTTAGGTGGTTGCTGATTTAGAATGTATCAGGCTTGGTTGCTGAAACTAGGAGAGTAATCCATTGGAAAGTGAAATTTAAGTCTCACGTGTTTTTCATTCAATATGATCTGACCACTTTTTCCTTTTATAAGACTATAAAAGGATATATATATATATATATATATATATATATATATATATATATATATATATATATATATATATATATATATATATACATACATATATATATATATATATATATATATATATATATATATATATATATATATATATATATATATATATATATATATATATATATATATATATATGTATAAATACATAAATCTATAAATCTATATAAATATATATAAATATATATGAATATATATATATATATATATATATATATATATATATATATATATATATATATATATATATATATATATATATATATATATATATATATATATATATATAGACCATATAACCATCACTCCTTGATACTGGGTTGTGTTATTGGGAGCTCTTTCTTTCTCTAGGTTGAGGGATAATGATATTGCTTCTTTGTTCCCCTGCGTGTCGTGAAAGTCGACTAAATGCTGCGGAGTGGGGAACTGGGAATCTCCCACTGTATTTTCATCCTGCAAAGAGGCAGAGTGCACTGGGGTATTTTGAAAGGAGAACACTAGCCACACCGCTAGTAACTGGGTCTCTGAGTGTGCGTGGTTGTGTTATACGTAAAAGTAAAAGGTAGAATATTGGTAGTATGCTTATGGAAAGAAGGGTGGATATGTTAGCATTAAGTAAAACAAAGTTGAAGGGGAAAGCTGAAGTGCAATTTGGGAGCGTAGCAGGAAGGGTATCTGGAATAGATGGCGAGGTAGATAAGGAGTGGCCCTGTTGATGAGTGAGAATATTAGCAAGTGTGTTTTTGAGTGGAGGGAATTGTCATCAAAAATTATTTGGGTTTAAATGAAATTGGGATACAAGGTTTGGGCTTTTGCGAGTTTGTATGGTTTTGGTAGTGAGAAAGTTAAGAGGAAAGGGAAGACTTTTGGATTAATTTGAACGAGTTTGCAGATGACTTGTGAATGAATGTGAATGTGCTACTGATGGGAGATTTGCATGCTAGAGTGGGAGATAAGCCAGTGGATGGTATAATAGGGAACTATGGTGTACCTGGTAGAAGGATTTACATAGGTATACATGGGCCAGAGTAGATAATGGTAGAGTAGTAGACAGAGCATTGATGAATTATGTACAGTTAACAAGAGGGTGAGTGGAAGAATATTGACTGCGAATATCTTGAAATGAGCTAGAGGTAGAGTATCTAAAAATTATATAGTACATTGTAGAGTGGGAGTGGAAGAAAGCTGGAGAAAGAGGAAATGGCAGGGAGGAAGATATATGCTAAAAGTGAGTGGACTGAATAAGAAAGATAAAGAATGTAAGCATAAGGCAAGTCTAAGGAATGTGTGGAATGTAGTGAAAGAGAGGGTGGAGGTGGGAGTGGAAGGGGAATGAAAGTATTGAAAGGAGGAAGTTCTTCAGTGTGCAGAGGTAGTATATGGGATGAAGAATATGGGTGTAAGCAAAACGAATGGTAGTGAATGGTGGAATGAAGAAGTGAGCGCACGCAGCAGTTGCTGAAAAGAAGAAGACATATGACGTTTACTCGTAGATGCAAATAGGAAGTGTGTAGGCATATAAAAGGTATAGTATGAAGAGGTTAGGAAAGTGAATGGTGAGGGAGTCAAAGATAAAAGCAGATGTGAGGTGGGTTAGATGATTGTCTTAAAATTTTTAAAGGAATAGAGAGAGGCTTTAGAAGCAAATGAATGAGTGCAGAAAGGTTAGTTTGGCAGAGAGAAGAGCGTGAAAGGAGCACATGGCTAGTTACTAGTAGATATAATAATGACGAGAGTACAATGGCCTGAGGTTCTCAATGAAATACCAAATTTGGAAGAGAATATAAAGGCAGAGATTATGGCTGTGGGAGATACGTGCAAAATGTCACTGCTAGTTGAGGAGAATGATAGAGAAATTACAGTAGAGGAAGTATAAATGGGATTGTGAGTAATGAAAGCAGGTAAAGCACCAGGGGTTGGATGGATGTCATGTAGAAAGCTTGTCAGAAGGTGAAGAGACAACAATGGAATGGATTATGAGGTTCTTGAATGTGCATATTAGGGAAGGGAGGGCTCCAGTTGATTGGAGGAGTGCATGTGTAGTTCCACTTTATAAAGGGAGGGGGGATAAATACTAATGCAGTAGTCCAAGAGGATTTAGTTTGTTGAGTGTATTGTAAGGTATATGGAAGATTGTTTATCAGGAGAATTAGGAAAGGAATTGGGAGAATGACTGGGGAAGAACAGGACTGATTCAAGAGAGGAAGAAGGTATGTTGGTCAGGTGCTTGTGGTAAAACAAGTATGTGAGAAGTTCCTAGAGAAAGGTAGGGACCCTATCTGGCTTTTATGAACTTTGAGAACCTGCAAACAGTTTTGCGTATCCCGATTGTATGGAATAAATGGAAGTTTGTTGACTGCAGCTGAAAATTATTACATGAATAGTAGAGTTAGAGTTGAGACTGATAACAGTGATTGTTTTTAGGTGAATGAGGGTTTACATCAAAGTTGTGTATAGTCACCATGGCTGTTAATTGTTCAAATGAAAGAGTGTTAGGTAGAAGCTTTTGAAGTTGGTGAGCATAGAAACTTTTGGAAAGTGCATAAACTGCTATTTGCATATGATACGGCCTTGGTCTCTGATTCTGAAGATGAAATGAAGCATTTAGTGAGTGAGTTTGTAAGGGTGTTTGTGTGAGAGAATGAATTTCCGGATGACTGTTGGTATAAGATAGTAAGAAGATATATGAGGTATATTAAGCTTAGCAGATTGAATGTGAAAGTGAATGGGGAAATGGGTGAGCAAGCTGACAGTTTAAAGTATCTAGGGTTACATGTGGCAGTGATTGGTCTAGTGGATGCCGAAGTATGTTGTAGAATGAAGGATGTGAGTAAATGTCTAGATAGGATGAACAGTGAGATGAGAAATAAGTATTTCGGATTGAATATAATAAAA
>JAXCGZ010011493.1:27500-32500 GCA_037179515.1 Halocaridina rubra
GAAATCTTAGAAAATTCTGACCTTCTCAGTGATAATGTGGAAAAGCGAGTGAATGATTTTAATAAGTATTTTGCTGAAATAGGTAAGTCCACATATGAAAAGTCCCAAGATAATAATGACTTGATTATTAATCAACCACATAATTGCCAGCCTCCAGCTGAAAGAAATATTATCAATAATTTTAGACCGCACCCAATCGATTTAGTCACACTTATTCTTATCATAAAGAACCTCAAACCAACAAACTCTTGTGGTTCCGATGGGATACAACTTCGCTTCCTAATTGACTCATTGCCAGTTACAGTATTTTTCATTTTAGTCATTGTTAATACATCCATTGTTACAGGCAGTTATCCTAACCTCTGGAAGCATCCCTATATCATCCCCGTTTTTAAGAGTGGAGATACTAATAATGTTGAAAATTATAGGCCAATCTCTCTTCTCAGCATTCTGTCTAAAATACTTGAGAAGGTAGTTGCCACCCAGTTAATAAATTTCCTTGAATCAAATTGTCTATTATGTGAAGAACAACACGGTTTTCGGCCTAAACTTTCGACCGAGACGGCCCTACTTAAAATTACTGATAAAATTTATAGTAATATTGAAAATAAGAAAATATCACTTTTATTATTGTTAGATTTGTCTAAAGCATTTGACAGTGTACACCATCAAATTCTAATGAGAAAACTTTCCAAAGTTCATGTTGACTCATTTTGGTTCGAAAATTATCTGAAAGATCGAATTCAATCAGTTCGAATGGGCTCGACTCTCTCTTCTTCTTTAGATATCAGTTTTGGCGTTCCTCAGGGTTCAATTTTGGGTCCTCTGCTTTTCTTAATATATGTTAATGATTTACCTCAATTTATAAGAGATTGCCTACTTGTTATGTATGCTGATGACACCCAGATTATGCTTACTGGTGACATTGATAGAATTCCTGAAATCTTAAAAAGGGCTGAAGATATATTAAACTGTGCCAAAAGTTATTTTAACAGTAATGGTCTTTTACTGAACGAAAATAAAACTAAATTTGTTATTTTTGGATCAAATCAATACCTGTCCCGCATTCCTGAGAACATCAGTATAAATTTCAACAATGTTTCACTCTTCCCATCTAATAAGGTTAAAAATCTAGGAGTTATTATGGACAGTACCATGACATTTAATTTTCATATCGATGAACTACATAAAAAAGTGAACGGGACCCTTATTTACTTGAACAGAGTCTATGAAAGATTCGAGCCTGATTGTAGGGTAATTGTAGTACAAACATTGATTTTAAGTATTCTCAACTACTGTCTAAGTGTTTGGGGTTCCACGACTAAGACCCAGATGTTACGAGTGAAAAGGCTCCAGAATTTTGCTGCAAGAGTTGCCATAGGGGGGGTGCATAAATATGATCACGTGACTCCCCTCTTTGAGAGACTGGGTTGGCTAAGGATGGACATGAAGTTCATATATAATATCTGTCTTTTAGTTTTTAAAATAAATCATGGAATATTACCGGAATGGCTCTTCTCATTGCCAACAGTTAATCAAGTGCGTATCAATAACGTCAACACCAGATATCAGAATTCTTTTTACGTGCCCAGAACTTCCACTGATATTGGGGCAAGAGCCTTAAATGTAATGGGCCCGAGACTTTGGAACTCTTTACCCGCAAACTTAAGAAGTTGCCAAACATTACCCTCACTTAAATCTCATCTTTTAAATCACCTACTTAATAAGTGATTTTAGTCTCATTATTATCCTCCCATTGGGTAGACGAAGTGTACGTATGCATATTTTAATGTGTAAATTTTTTGATTTTGTGCTTTGCAAATTTCATTTGTTTTATTTTGACATTTTACATTGTAATTTGTAATTAGATTAATTATCATGTAATAGCCATTTTTGATGGAATAAAGTTTTTGACTTTGACTTTGACTTTGACTCTCTCTCTCTCTCTCTCTCTCTCTCTCTCTCTCTCTCTCTCTCTCTCTCTCTCTCTCTCTCTCTCTCTCTCTCTCTCTCTCTCTCTCTCTCTCTCTCTCTCTCTCTCTCTCTTATATATATATATATATATATATATATATATATATATATATATATATATATATATATATATATATACAGTATATGAATATAAATATATATATATATATATATATATATATATATATATATATATATATATATATACATATATATATATATATATATATATATATATATATATATATATATATATATATATATATATATATATATATATATATATATATATATATATATATATATATATATATATATGTATATATATATATATATATATATATATATATATATATATATATATATATATATATATATATATATATATATATATATATATATATATATATATATATATATATATATATATACCCACAATGAAACGGTGCTGTTAACAATACTGTCATCGACGAAAAATGATTTTGAACATCAAGGAATCGAAATCGTGTCGCAAGTTACAAATTTTGTCCCCTTTAACCGACTAAACTACTGGAGCAGATAAAACTCTGCATGCTAGCATTTTGTTTCGCCGTTCTTATAATAGCCTGTTTCATTTATATCTGTAATATAAATATATATATATTCATAATGGAGCCCTGATAATAACAATACTCTTATGCACACACACACACACACACACACACACACACACACACACACACACACACACACACACACACACACACACACACACACACACACACACACACACACACTCACACACATACTAAGCCTTGATGATAAAATTCGGAATATGGATGGAGAAATGAAAGAGAATGAAACACTCAGAGAGCAAATAAGATCTTTGGAGGAAGCAAATAAAGCACAAGGGCAGGAGAGAAAGGAACTAGAAAAAAAGAATTAAGAAGCTGGAAGGGGAAAAGAGTCAACTAGAATCTAGAATTTCTAAACAAGAAGATAAAAACAAACAGCTGAATGACAACCTAAAGGAATTAGATGTTAGTTCACTGCTCTCTTCTGAGAGAGACGAGATTGCTGCTTGGAATGTCCAGATTAAGGAAAACATTGAACAGTTCAGAAAAGAGTTCCAGGAGCTGAATATGGAAAATGATGCCATGAAAAATTCCTTTGCTGATGCACTAAAGGGGAATGTGGCAGTAAAAGAGGCTGTAAAGGTGGTGGCACTGGAAAATATACAAACAGTTAACTATAAAGAGACAGTAATCGAAAAAATGAAAGACGTTGTGATGGAAAGGGCAAACCCACTCATCAGACAGGCACTTGATAAGGAGAAGACAGTGGTAATCTCAGGCATAAGCGAATCCCAGGAACCAACATGGCAGGGGAAACTTGAAGAAAATAAAGCTAGGGTTGTAGACCTGATAAGAAAGCTTGGAGTAGTTTGTGGTCCTGAGGATATTGTAAACATACACCAACTAGGTAAATATTCGAGGGAAGGAAAGCCGAGACCAACAAAAGTAACCTTTGAGAGAGGGGAAACATGTAGGGAAATATTGTTGAGAAAAAAAGTCTAAAATACCTTTAAGAATTCAAAGAAGTGTTCATTAGACGATACAGAACACAGGAAGAGATGGGAAAGATCAAAAACTTGTTGCAAGAGGCAAGAAGGTTAAATGATGAAAGAAATGAAGAAGAGAAGAAAAATTTTCGTTACAGAATACTTCCAGACAAAGGGGAGATAAAGAAGATAATGACAGAAGATCAGGGGATGGGGCCTCATTAAGATTGTTATACACAAATGCTGATGGATTAGCTGGTAAGGCAGTAGAATTAAAAGATAGGATTCACAACAGTAAGGCAGATATAGTAGCAATTACAGAGACTAAGTTGAGTGAGGACATAAACAGTGTCACAGTTTATCCTAAGGGCTTCAGAATACTAAGGGTTAAAAGATCTGAGAGGACTGGTGGAGGGATAGCACTGCTCATAAGTGAAAGGATTCAAGTTGAAGAAATAAACTTGGCTATAGAAAGTGAGTTCAAGGAATTTCTTGTTGCTCGCATAAATACTGTGTCAGAGAGCATTATTATAACTGTTTTATACAACCCACCAAGGAACCAAAATAGGCTTGAAGTTTATGAGGAAAGTCATATAGGTACTACTGAAGTCATAAACTCAGTTGTTAATATGGCACAGGAAAAAAAATGTAGGATTTTGATTATGGGAGACTTTAATCATAAAGAGATAGATTGGATAAATCTTGACCCACACAGTGGTGAGGACTCATTCGGGGCAAGATTCCTAGATTGCGTACAAGGGAATTTCCTACACCAACATGTAATGGAACCAACAAGGGTCAGGGGTGGGGATGAGCCATCACTACTTGATCTAGTGTTCACAGATAATGTGTTGGATATTGAAAAAATTGAGTATGAACCACCAATTGGAAAGAGTGACCACTGTGTGTTGTTGATGGAGTATATCATTGAAGATATTCTTCCTGAGAGTAGAGGCACTGAGGACATGAGGAGGAACTATCGGAAAGGAGATTACATCAAAATGAATGAGCTTTTTGCAGTTATTGACTGGAGAACCTTATTTTACAACAAATCTGTACAAGAAATGTATGACATCTTTTGTGAGAAATATGGGAAGATAGTAGATTGCTGCATACCTGTCACCAAAGTAGGTGTAATTCATGCCAGAGAGAAATGGTTCGATAATGGGTGTAAAAGAGCTAAGGAGTGGAGAGACAAATGCTGGAAAAGGTATAGGAGGAGAAAAAACATAAATGCCTGGCAAACCTACAAAAGAGCAAGAAATGACTACCTAAGTAAAAGGAGAGAGGCAGAGAGAGACTATGAGAGGGACATCACCAGGAAGGCTAAAGAAAATTCCAAGCTTTTCCACAGCTTTATCAGAGGAAAACTGAAGGTAAAAGAACAGGTTTTAAGGCTAAAGAGAGCGGATGGAAGCATCACTGAGACGGATGAAGAGATCTGCAAAGAATTGAACAAGGAGTTTCAGTCAGTATTTACAGTAGA
>JAXCGZ010011493.1:37500-42500 GCA_037179515.1 Halocaridina rubra
TAGGAATATGCAATCTGCCCAGCCCTCTCTTTCCTGTAAGATTTGGCTTACCTCATCATAAAATTCTAATAAGTTTGTTACTGTTGATCTTCCTTCTCTGAAGCCATGTTGCCTCACTGACAAAAAGTTGAAGGATTCCAAGTGAAGAGAGATATGTTTCCTTAGTAGTTTCTCCATAAGTTTGCAAACTATGCTGGTCAATGAAACTGGTCTATAGTTCAGAGCCGTATCCCTCCTTCCCTTTTTGAAGATAGGTATCACATTTGCTTGTTTCCAGCATCTTGGAATCTCCCCCGACTCCAGTGACTCCTTAAATATGATACTTAGTGCCACAGATATTGTGTTTGCGCATTTTTTAAGCACATGAGGGGATATGTCATCAGGACCTGTAGCTTTATGAACATCTAAATCCATCAGCGCTTTGCATACCTCTGTGGCTGTAAGGTTGATGTTCTCTAATACCGGCCCTTGATCTTCTATCACTGCAATCTGAGGGGGTGGGGTATTTTCTACTGTAAATACTGACTGAAACTCCTTGTTCAATTCTTTGCAGATCTCTTCGTCCGTCTCAGTGATGCTTCCATCCGCTCTCTTTAGCCTTAAAACCTGTTCTTTTACCTTCAGTTTTCCTCTGATAAAGCTGTGGAAAAGCTTGGGATTTTCTTTAGCCTTCCTGGTGATGTCCCTCTCATAATCTCTCTTTGCCTCTCTCCTTTTACTTAGGTAGTCATTTCTTGCTCTTTTGTAGGTTTGCCAGTCATTTATGTTTTTTCTCCTCCTATACCTTTTCCAGCATTTGTCTCTCCACTCCTTAGCTCTTTTACACCCATTATCGAACCATTTCTCTCTGGCATGAATTACACCTACTTTGGTGACAGGTATGCAGCAATCTACTATCTTACCATATTTCTCACAAAAGATGTCATACATTTCTTGTACAGATTTGTTGTAAAATAAGGTTCTCCAGTCAATAACTGCAAAAAGCTCATTCATTTTGATGTAATCTCCTTTCGGATAGTTCCTCCTCATGTCCTCAGTGCCTCTACTCTCAGGAAGAATGTCTTCAATGATATACTCCATCAACAACACACAGTGGTCACTCTTTCCAATTGGTGGTTCATACTCAATATTTTCAATATCTAACACATTATCTGTGAACACTAGATCAAGTAGTGATGGCTCATCCCCACCCCTGGCTCTTGTTGGTTCCATTACATGTTGGTGTAGGAAATTCCCTTGTACGCAATCTAGGAATCTTGCCCCAAATGAGTCCTCACCACTGTGTGGGTCAAGATTTATCCAATCTATCTCTTTATGATTAAAGTCTCCCATAATCAAAATCCTACATTTTTTCTCCCGTGCCATGTTAACAACTGAGTTTATGACTTCAATAGTACCTATATGACTTTCCTCATAAATTTCAAGCCTATTTTGGTTCCTTGGTGGGTTGTATACAACAGTTATTATAATGCTCTCTGACCCAGTATTTATGCGAGCAACAAGAAATTCCCTGAACTCACTTTCTATAGCCAAGTTTATTTCTTCAACTTGAATCCTCTCACTTATGAGCAGTGCTATCCTTCCTCCAGTCCTCTCAGATCTTTCGACCCTTAGTATTCTGAAGCCCTTAGGAAAAACTGTGACACTGTTTATGTCCTCACTCAACTTAGTCTCTGTAATTGCTACTATATCTGCCTTACTGTTGTGAATCCTATCTTTTAATTCTACTGCCTTACCAGCTAATCCATCAGCATTTGTGTATAACAATCTTAATGAGGCCCCATCCCCTGATCTTCTGTCATTATCTTCTTTATCTCCCCTTTGTCTGGAAGTATTCTGTAACGAAAATTTTTCTTCTCTTCTTCATTTCTTTCATCATTTAACCTTCTTGCCTCTTGCAACAAGTTTTTGATCTTTCCCATCTCTTCCTGTGTTCTGTATCGTCTAATGAACACTTCTTTGCATTCTTGAAGGTCTTTTAGACTTTTTTTTCTCAACAATATTTCCCTACATGTTTCCCCTCTCTCAAAGGTTACTTTTGTTGGTCTCGGCTTTCCTTCCCTCGAATATTTACCTAGTTGGTGTATGTTTACAATATCCTCAGGACCACATACTACTCCAAGCTTTCTTATCAGGTCTACAACGCTAGCTTTATTTTCTTCAAGTCTCCCCTGCCATGTTGGCTCCTGGGATTCACTTATGCCTGAGATTACCACTGTCTTCTCCTTATCAAGTGCCTGTCTGATGAGTGGGTTTGCCCTTTCCATCACAACGTCTTTCATTTTTTCGATTACTGTCTCTTTATAGTCAACTGTTTGTATGTTTTCCAGTGCCACCACCTTTACAGCCTCTTTTACTGCCACATTCCCCTTTAGTGCATCAGCAAAGGAAGTTTTCATGGCATCATTTTCCATATTCAGCTCCTGGAACTCTTTTCTGAACTGTTCAATGTTTTCCTTAATCTGAACATTCCAAGCAGCAATCTCGTCTCTCTCAGAAGAGAGCAGTGAACTAACATCTAATTCCTTTAGGTTGTCATTCAGCTGTTTGTTTTTATCTTCTTGTTTAGAAATTCTAGATTCTAGTTGACTCTTTTCCCCTTCCAGCTTCTTTATTCTTTTTTCTAGTTCCTTTCTCTCCTGCCCTTGTGCTTTATTTGCTTCCTCCAAAGATCTTATTTGTTCTCTGAGTGTTTCATTCTCTTTCATTTCTCCATCCATATTCCGAATTTTATCATCAAGGCTTATAACCATTTCCTCTAACTTCTTGATTCTCTGTTTAAGTCCCCTGATGACTACCCCTTCTCCCGACCCATGGGTGGGAGAGGTTTAGGACAGAGATGGCTTCATTTTTATGTTCTCCCTCTCACAGAATATAGAAAGAAGACGAGAAAGAGGAAAAAAAAAGAAAAGAGAAAAACTTCTAATTTAGCTTCACACACTGTGTGTGTGTGTGTGTGTGTGTGTGCGTGCGTGCGCGCGCGCGCTCACCAAATAAGCATAACATAGCAATATTCACACACATATATGAGGGATGGAAAATATTTTAAAGCACTATTATTATTATTATTATCATTATTATTATTATTATTATTATTATTATTATTATTATTATAATTAGTGTTATTTTTATTATTATTATTATTATTATTATTATTATTATTATTATTATTATTATTATTATTATTATTATTATTATTATTATTATTTGTCAATATTCAGTACTTTTATTTATATTGTTCCGGTTTTACGTCACGGACTCCTTTTTCTACCAAGGGCTACAACGGTTGCCTTCTTGAGAAGGATTGTTTTGGCAGACGTAATCGTTCCCCTGAGTGCATGCCCTTGCGAACCTCAGACCGTGATGGGGCGCGAACCCTCGACCTGACGCTTCAAAGTCGCGGACGCTACCGCTTGAGCCAAGGTGACTACAATTATAATTGTTCCGGTTTTGCGTCACGGACTCCCTCTTCAACCAAGGGCTATGATGGTTGCCTTCTTACGAAGGACTTGTTTTTGCAAATGTAATCGTTACCCTGAGTGCATGCCCTTGCTAACCTCAGACCGTGACGGGGCACGAACCCTCGACCTGACGCCTTAGAGTCGCGGATGCTACCTCTTGAGCCACGGATACTACATTAGTACTTTATTTATATATTTGATTATATGGCGTCTTAAAAGTTAATATTTATTTTTAACTTTCAAATAATGTATATTATTTTGCTTTTGGTCTTTTTTTGTTTTTTAATATATTACATTACCATTTTATTTTAGTACTATTTATTTATTTGTTTATTTCAATTTTCTGCATTATTGTAATTCTTTGGTTTGCTGTATTCCTAAATGCTATTATTACTGTTATTTCTGTGGTTTTAATATAAAGGTTTTTCAAAGTTATTTAGGCCCAGTTTAGATTTTCTAATTCTATCTATATATATATGAGCCATTATCCCCTTATAAGGGGAGTCGCTGGGTCAAGGCAAAATACTCTAAGTCTTTGGGAAGAGAATATACAAAGGAGGGGATACCCAGTCCCCTCACTCTGCCCCACTTGGTAGACTCTTAAGGCACGCAGGGAAACGTGGAGGAAGTATTGTAACCTCCTCTCTCACATTTTCTGATTAGTTTATCATATAATGAGGTTATTCTTTTTGTTCAGTAAAGATTTGACTTAATTTACTATATTTTTAATCCCCTCCCGGGTCTCCCAGACCATGTTTTATCTTACTTCTACTGCTTCATTATGTGCTCACTTGTGCTTGAGAGGATGTCAAAAAGTAGGGTCCGATATATTGTGATGCTTTTCATATATTGCGTAAGTAATGGGTTTCCGTACTATATGATGCTCAATGTTATATATATATATATATATATATATATATATATATATATATATATATATATATATATATATACATATACATATATATACATATATATACATATATATACATATATATATATATATATATATATATATATATATATATATATATATATATATATATATATATATATATATATATATATATATATATATATATATATATACATATATATATACATATATATATATATATATATATATATATATATATATATATATATATATATATATATAAATATATAAATATATATATATATATATATATATATATATATATATATATATATATATATATATATATATATATATATATATATATATATATATATATATATATATATATATATATATATATATATATATATATATATATATATATATATATATATATATATATATATATATATATATATATATATATATATATATATATATATATATATATATATATATATATATATATATATATATAGAGAGAGAGAGAGAGAGAGAGAGCCTTAATGACATGATTGTTACTTTATCGGCGACTCTTCTTGGTAACATGAGAAGGAACTTACATGCACATTTTTTATTCGACGCATCCAGTACAACACATACTTAACCTTGACCCTATT
>JAXCGZ010011493.1:47500-50000 GCA_037179515.1 Halocaridina rubra
TATACACATATATATATATATATATATATATATATATATATATATATATATATATATATATATATATATATATATATATATATATATATATATATATATATATATACATATATATAGGACACATAAGTACTAAGTCAAGGCGCTACCAACTACGCCACTATATATATATATATATATATATATATATATATATATATATATATATATATATATATATATATATAAATATATATATATATATATATATATATAATATATATATATATATATATATATATATATATATATATATATATATATATATATATATATATATATATATATATATATATATATATATATATATATATATATATATATATATATATATATATATATATATATATATATATATATATATATATATATATATATGTTTGTATGTGCGTGTTTATATATATATATATATATATATATATATATATATATATATATATATATATATATATATATATATAAAGGAAGCCCATCAGTGAAACAAAACTTATAAAACAATGCCATATTTCGGATCCTAACTGGATCCCTTCTCAAGCACAATTTGAGATTGGATCCATTTAGGATCCGAAATATAGCATTGTTTTATAAGTTTTGTTTCACTGATGGGCTTCCTTACTCTTTAGTGCTGTATGCTAACAGTTTGTACTTATATATATATATATATATATATATATATATATATATATATATATATATATATATATATATATATATATATATATATATATATATATATATATACATACATATATATACATATATATATATATATATATATATATATATATATATATATATATATATATATATATATATATATATATATGTATATATATATATATATATATATATATATATATATATATATATATATATATATATATATATATATATATATATATATATATATATATATATATATATATATATATCAACAATTGCGTACCTTATATAATATGCTGCACGAATATACCTATAAACATGCACGAATGAGACCCTGCTTGCTCACTAATTGGAGCATTGTATGCAAATGAACCTCTTAACGTCTCATCTTAAAAAATAATAATAATAATAATATCTGATTAACTCGCTCATATCCGGATATCCCACCTTCTTCCCCCCCCCCCTCAGCCGACCTGAAAAATATTTCTTAGAAAGGAAATATATACGGCGCACCTTGAATTTTGTCTTTTGAGCGAGCTTCTATAACCTTCTCTGCCAGCAAGTTAACCACAATTGTAACAAAGCATTGAGGTAAAAGGGATTTAACTTACTATGCACAACCTTGCTCGCTTTTCTGATTTTTACGTGGCAAGAAATTGTCATTTTAGAAAAATAAGATGGTCAGTAGGAAATGGATCGATCGTTTTGTCATGTCTGTCACCCATTTTATGTAAAGAACTTAAGTAAGATTTTTCCAAGAATCAGGAAGTCAGCTATTGACGATGGAGGTGTTTATAATTCTATTAATATACGAGTGAAGAAGATCACGGGTAGTGCATCTTTAATAAATATTGAGAGGTTGTACCATCTGGTTTATGAGAACTTGAGTATTTTTTTAATGCATTTCAAATTGTAGATTACAGTCAACAGGATTATGTTTTAAACATCTCTGCTGTGTTTATATTTGAAGACTAATTTAATTATAAAAGTAATTGCTTGTGTTGAGTTGGTATTATCTTGTGTTTTATTTGTGTTTTTACCAATATTTGAGAAACTGTAATTAATATTTTTGCTTTTTATTTAACTTTACTAATATATTTATGTTTTCCGAGTTATTCTTACCATCGGGAGTTATAATTTTCATCACTTTTCATGTTTTTGCCATATCATACTTGGAGTCTAGTAACTTTTTTTTTCATAGCATTGCTCTGTACTATTATTATCAGTGAGAGATCTGACAAGTTTTTTTTTTTTTTTTTTTTTTTGCTCTTTATCAATTATGAAGAGGCACATCATACCTATTCATTTTAAGAAATTTCTTAATTTGATATCTGGTGTGCATTGCCTATTCAATATCATTTGTTATCTAATAAGGGAAAGGTTATATTTTTGTTATAATTGGTCGAGGGTTCGCGCCCCGTCACGGTCTGAGGTTAGCAAAGGCATGCACTCAGGGTAACGATTACATCTGCCAAAACAAGTCCTTCGAAAGAAGGCAACCGTCCTAGCCCTCGGTTGAAGAGGGAGTCCGTGACGTAAAACCGGAACATAATTGGCATACAATTATTCACTTATGCATGAATGATTTGTGTTAACACATAGACCTGCATATCAACATGATCTGTATTTAGAATATTATTAAGGATATGACTGTTGCAGATTATGTAGTCACCGTGGCTCAAGCGATAGCCTCCGCGACTCTGAGGCGTCAGGTCGAGGGTTCGCGTCCCGTCACGGTCTGAGGTTAACAAGGGCATGCACTCAGAGTAACGATTACATTTGCCTAAACAAGTCCTTCGCA
>JAXCGZ010011493.1:55000-60000 GCA_037179515.1 Halocaridina rubra
CATATGTGAAAACATGAATCATTTTTTTTTTTACCCCGACCGGGACTCGAACCTAGGACTTATGATTACTAAGTCAAGGCGCTACCACTACACCACAGAAGGTTAAAAGGAACCCAACCTTATAGCTTATATCTGCTATACTTAGGAATGAACGCATTCTAACTGAATGCCATTATGTTCATATTACAGATTCCCCAACCTCACTCGTGGCTTCATTTTAGCATTTAATTAAATTCCCAATCTCATTCGGGCCATGAAATTATCAAATAAGCACATTACATATGTGAAAACATGAATCATTTTTTACCCCGACCGGGACTCGAACCTAGGACTTATGATTACTAAGTCAAGGCGCTACCACTACACCACAGAAGGTTAAAAGGAACCCAACCTTATAGCTTATATCTGCTATACTTAGGAATGAACGCATTCTAACTGAATGCCATTATGTTCATATTACAGATTCCCCAACCTCACTCGTGGCTTCATTTTAGCATTTAATTCAATTCCCAATCTCATTCGGGCCATGAAATTATCAAATAAGCACATTACATATGTGAAAACATGAATCATTTTTTACCCCGACCGGGACTCGAACCTAGGACTTATGATTACTAAGTCAAGGCGCTACCACTACACCACAGAAGGTTAAAAGGAACCCAACCTTATAGCTTATATCTGCTATACTTAGGAATGAACGCATTCTAACTGAATGCCATTATGTTCATATTACAGATTCCCCAACCTCACTCGTGGCTTCATTTTAGCATTTAATTCAATTCCCAATCTCATTCGGGCCATGAAATTATCAAATAAGCACATTACATATGTGAAAACATGAATCATTTTTTACTCCGACCGGGACTCGAACCTAGGACTTATGATTACTAAGTCAAGGCGCTACCACTACACCACAGAAGGTTAAAAGGAACCCAACCTTATAGCTTATATCTGCTATACTTAGGAATGAACGCATTCTAACTGAATGCCATTATGTTCATATTACAGATTCCCCAACCTCACTCGTGGCTTCATTTTAGCATTTAATTCAATTCCCAATCTCATTCGGGCCATGAAATTATCAAATAAGCACATTACATATGTGAAAACATGAATCATTTTTTTTTTTTACCCCGACCGGGACTCGAACCTAGGACTTATGATTACTAAGTATAGCAGATATAAGCTATAAGGTTGGGTTCCTTTTAACCTTCTGTGGTGTAGTGGTAGCGCCTTGACTTAGTAATCATAAGTCCTAGGTTCGAGTCCCGGTCGGGGTAAAAAATGATTCATGTTTTCACATATGTAATGTGCTTATTTGATAATTTCATGGCCCGAATGAGATTGGGAATTGAATTAAATGCTAAAATGAAGCCACGAGTGAGGTTGGGGAATCTGTAATATGAACATAATGGCATTCAGTTAGAATGCGTTCATTCCTAAGTATAGCAGATATAAGCTATAAGGTTGGGTTCCTTTTAACCTTCTGTGGTGTAGTGGTAGCGCCTTGACTTAGTAATCATAAGTCCTAGGTTCGAGTCCCGGTCGGGGTAAAAAATTATTCATGTTTTCACATATGTAATGTGCTTATTTGATAATTTCATGGCCCGAATGAGATTGGGAATTGAATTAAATGCTAAAATGAAGCCACGAGTGAAGTTGGGGAATCTGTAATATGAACATAATGGCATTCAGTTAGAATGCGTTCATTCCTAAGTATAGCAGATATAAGCTATAAGGTTGGGTTCCTTTTAACCTTCTGTGGTGTAGTGGTAGCGCCTTGACTTAGTAATCATAAGTCCTAGGTTCAGATTGGGAATTGAATTAAATGCTAAAATGAAGCCACGAGTGAGGTTGGGGAATCTGTAATATGAACATAATGGCATTCAGTTAGAATGCGTTCATTCCTAAGTATAGCAGATATAAGCTATAAGGTTGGGTTCCTTTTAACCTTCTGTGGTGTAGTGGTAGCGCCTTGACTTAGTAATCATAAGTCCTAGGTTCGAGTCCCGGTCGGGGTAAAAAATGATTCATGTTTTCACATATGTAATGTGCTTATTTGATAATTTCATGGCCCGAATGAGATTGGGAATTGAATTAAATGCTAAAATGAAGCCACGAGTGAGGTTGGGGAATCTGTAATATGAACATAATGGCATTCAGTTAGAATGCGTTCATTCCTAAGTATAGCAGATATAAGCTATAAGGTTGGGTTCCTTTTAACCTTCTGTGGTGTAGTGGTAGCGCCTTGACTTAGTAATCATAAGTCCTAGGTTCGAGTCCCGGTCGGGGTAAAAAAAATGATTCATGTTTTCACATATGTAATGTGCTTATTTGATAATTTCATGGCCCGAATGAGATTGGGAATTGAATTAAATGCTAAAATGAAGCCACGAGTGAGGTTGGGGAATCTGTAATATGAACATAATGGCATTCAGTTAGAATGCGTTCATTCCTAAGTATAGCAGATATAAGCTATAAGGTTGGGTTCCTTTTAACCTTCTGTGGTGTAGTGGTAGCGCCTTGACTTAGTAATCATAAGTCCTAGGTTCGAGTCCCGGTCGGGGTAAAAAAAAAAAAAAAAAAAATGATTCATATATATATATATATATATATATATATATATATATATATATATATATATATATATATATATATATATATATATATATATTTATAATGGTACTTTAAAAAAAATTGCACTTCTATATGCAAAATTGTTTACTGCAAGTAATATAGGTATAATTTAAGCTCTTTAGATATCATTTACTATATTCAGGAGCAATACTCAGTCTCGGTTTATACTCTAAGATGGACTATTTTTGATAATAATTGCCTAAGTTGTCATACATATCTGAAGTTTGTCACTATTTAATGTGTATAATTATATAGTCATCCCTATGTAATAATACAAACGATCAAGAAAGAAGCTAATTTTTATTCTGTACAGTACAAAATGTCAAGTATATAAATATTTGTAAAATCATTCCCTCTGGATAGGAAAGATTACAGTAAGATATTCATTTATGGATTTTAGTAAGGAGAGCCATATTGATCAGCAGGGGCAGCTGGAGCACCATAACCATTAGATGGTGCAGCAGGGGCACCATATCCGTTAGATGGGGCAGCAGGGGCACCATATCCGTTAGATGGGGCAGCAGGGGCACCATAGCCGTCAGAAGGAGCGGCGGGGGCACCATAGCCGTTAGAGGGAGCAGCAGGGGCACCATAGCCGTTAGAAGGAGCAGCAGGAGCACCATACCCATTTGAGGGGGGTGGAGGAGCACCATATCCATTGCTACCTCCGTTGCCATTCTTTTTCGATCCATTTTTCTTTCCATTCTTTCTACCTCCGTTTCTCTTTCCTCCATTACCGTTTGAGGGAGCACCATAACCGTTTGAAGGGGGAGTGGGTGGTCCATACACATCTGAAGGGGAAGGAGTTGGTGGTCCATAAATATCAGAGAGGGCAGATTGTGCTCCATATCCTCCATTGCCGTTGCCGTTCTTTTTGCCATTGCCATTCTTTTTGCCATTTCCATTAGAACCATAACCATTACCATTGCCATTTTTCTTCTTCCCTCCATTTTTCTTGCCATTTCCATTAGATCCATAGCCTCCATTTCCACCACCATTTCCATTCTTGTTGCCATTGGATCCATATCCGCCACCATTTCCATTGCCATTTGAACCATAGCCGTTGTTACCGTTATTTCCATTAGAACCACCATACCCATTGTTTTGTGGTTTACCATAAGGTTCAACTCCAATGAGTTCATTGACGGAATAGAAGTCCTCAGCAGTATCACAGTCGAAGTTGAACCACCAATCGCAAACCAAATACTGTTGGTTGAAAATGGTACCATTAGGGCAAAGGAAGGAATCTTGCTGGCGTCTTAGGGCACGATCTTGGCAGATATGGAATACCTGACAGCCAGCTTCGGGATCTGTGTCAGCATAATACCCAGGGACATCCTGATCATCACAGGAAAAGCCAGTATCAGGTACAGAAGCCAAGACGGGGTAATCTACTCCTGGGATACCACCTCCAGGAATGTTCTCTGCAAGGGCCTCTAGGGGATCTTCTCCATACCCATTTGTTGGTGGTCCATAGCCATTGCTTGGGGGAGCTCCATATCCATTGCTTGGTGCTGGAGGAGCGCCATAACCATTGGAAGGGGGCCGCTTGTCAGCAGCAGCTATTCCTACCAAGACTGAAATGATAAAAGCAGAGTTATGTTTGTACTGGACTAACTCTTGCAGGTGCTTGCAAATCACACCGTTTTAACTGTTTACTTTTACTGCTTTCCATTTCAAATTATTTAACTCTTGATTTTATTTTCTTTACAAAATATTGTATGATAATTCTAGTTTGCTTAGAAGTCTTATTCATATTTATAATTTAATTTCTGATTGCAGTTTTATGTAGAATAATTTTGCGTTATTTGTTGTCTTAGTACTAGAATACAATAGTAAAATGTCCTTTAGATACCATGAAGATATACCATGCATTCATATGCACGTGTGTGTGTGTGTGTGTGTGTATGTGTGTGTGTGTGTGTGTGTGTGTGTACATGCTCAGGGTACAAACTTAATTATTTGTAGCAATATATCCCTACCGTACATTATGTAAAAAGCTAGATTCCAACTGCAAAACACATGTATAAGAATGAAGATACACTTGTATCCAAAACTGTCATAAAAACCATTTAATACATTACCTGCTAAAAGAAAATATTTCATGGCTGAAGTCTTTTTCCGAAAGTACTTTCCAGGTAACAATATTAAATATATTTTCTTGGTCTCTAATGCAGTGAGGAGCTGCTTACTTGTTCCAGAAAAGAGCCTGGAAGAGGTGTGGTGCTCTGGTATGCTTGCAGGCGCTCTATATATACTGATTTTAGACCTTTCCAGGTCTCTGCCCATACAAGGTCCTTCATCCATTAAAATCCAGCATGACCACAGAATAATACCCAAAGCACTCACGCACTGAATCCTCC
>JAXCGZ010011493.1:65000-67500 GCA_037179515.1 Halocaridina rubra
GGTGCTCCATCAGCTCCCTCTAATGCTTATGGTGCTCCATTCTAAAGAAGCCCAGAACCTTTGGTACTTGTAAATAATGACTCAGAATAAAAGGTCAATGCACTCATGTATTAATTTCTTACA
The DNA here is from genome assembly GCA_037179515.1 of Halocaridina rubra. Lineage (NCBI taxonomy): Eukaryota > Metazoa > Arthropoda > Malacostraca > Decapoda > Atyidae > Halocaridina > Halocaridina rubra. Next base: position 65,124 of record JAXCGZ010011493.1, read on the forward strand.
TCACTTATTTTCCAAGAGATGTAAATTGCAACTTTATTTTATAATGTTGCCATATTTTGACATTTCGACGGTGCTGATAATGTAAAATGGTTGTACTATACTAAAGAACAAGATTAAAAATCTCGTTTGACCATAATAAGTGTACAAACTTTTCTTCTTTTTAAAAATTTAAAAAATGAAGAGAGGGAAACATGCCAAAATCTGCACCACAGAGGAAATAAATTATCAGAAAAAGCAAAATGAAATGAGATTTTTATTCAAATTTTGAGTTAATGATAATTTCTCTTTTTGAATATATAGTAAACATGACCATATGCGACAGATAATAAAAAAACAATTGTTTTGGAGCCAAATGTGTGTGTGTGTGTGTGTGTGTGTATATATATATATATATATATATATATATATATATATATATATATATATATATATATATATATATATATATATATATATATATATATATATATATATATACTATTATCCACGAAGTACAAGTTGATCATAAGGAGAGGCAAACCCAAGGCAAATGCTTCCTATTCATGCAAAGCATCATACCAATAGCTACTACAGCAGATAAAGATATGAATATCATAGAGCACTCGGTACTTGCAAGGATTTTCCCGTCATTCCTGTACCAATCTGTTTCGTTTTTAAATGGAGTTATATATATATATATATATATATATATATATATATATATATATATATATATATATATATATTCACACACACACATATATATATATATATATATATATATATATATATATATATATATATATATATATATATATATATATAAGTGTATATATATATATATATATATATATATATATATATATATATATATATATATATATATATATATATATATATATATATATATATATATATATATATATATGTATATATACATATATATATATATATATATATATATATATATATATATATATATATATATATATATATATATATATATATATATATTTATATTTATATATATATATATATATATATATATATATATATATATATATATATATATATATATATATATATATATATATATATATATATATATATATATATATATATATATATATATATATATTAGGTTGAGGCGAGCTTGGAGATTTGAAGGTATGCACTGGAGAGAATGGGAATGAAAATCAGCCGGAGCAAGACAGAGTACATGAGTTCGAATGAGATGGAGGGTGGTGGACTGGTGAGGTTGCAAGGCATAGAGGATGCTGAGGTGATTGAGTTTAAGTATTTGGGATCAACTGTTCAAACCAATGGGGAGTGTGGTAAAGAGGTGAAGAAAAGAGTGCAGGCGTGATGAAATGGGCGGAGAAGAATGACAGGAGCTATATGTGATAAAAGGGTCCCTGCAATAATAAAACGTAAAAGTTTACAAAGAGGTAGTAAGACCCGCTATGTTGTATGACTTAGAAAAAGTTTCACACATAAAGACAGCAGGCAAAGCTAGAGGTTCAGAGATGAAGATGTTATGGTTATCTGTGGGCGTAACGAGGATGGAAAAAAAGTGAGCATATTAGAGGGACAGCACAAGTAAAAAAGAACTGGGGACATGGTAAGCGAGGCGAGACTGAGATAGTTTGGACATCCTCTGAGGAGGGATGAATATTATGTTCAACAAGGCTGCAGAGGGTGAAGCTGCCTGGCAGAAAGGAGAGAGATAAACGAAGGAGGAGATTTATGGAAGTGGTGAGGGAGGACATGAGGGTGTGTAATGTGACAAAAGAGGGCGCAGGGGATAGGGCGACATGGAGACTATCATTCCACTGTGGCGACCCCGAAAGATTTGATGATATATGTATATATATATATATATATATATATATATATATATATATATATATATATATATATATATATATATATATATATGTATATATATATATATATATATATATATATATATATATATATATATATATATATATATATATATATATATATATATATATATGATGAATATTTACCTCGACCAGGATTTGAACCTAGGACACATAATTACTGTGCCAAGGTGCTACACCATAGAAGGTCTAAAAGGGAAACAAACCTTACAGCTGTACCTGCTATACTAGGAATGAACGCATTCTATATGAATGCCACTCTGTTCATATTACAGTTTCCCTCAACCTCACTCGTCGCTTCGTTTTCGCATTTAATTTAAATCTCAATCTCGTTTGGGACCAACAATAATCAAGTAAGCACATGACCATATGTGAAAACATGAATAATTTTTACCCTGATCGGGACTTGAACTTAGAACACATGATTACTGTGCCAAGACGCTACTAACTACACCACAGAAGGTATCCTAGGTTCAAGACCCGGTCGGGGT
>JAXCGZ010011493.1:70000-72500 GCA_037179515.1 Halocaridina rubra
CGGTGGCTGGAGTACAACTTCAAGAGACAGAAAATGAGAGAGATCTAGGAGTAAACATACTGGCAGATTTGTCTCCAGAAATACATATAAATGGCATAGTAAGGGCAGCATATATATATATATATATATATATATATATATATATATATATATATATATATATATATATATATATATATATATATATATATATATATATATATATATTTATATATATATATATATATATATATATATATATATATATATATATATATATATATATATATATATATATATATATTCACACACACACACACACACACACACACACACACACACACACAAAAGGAAGGAGGGATACGGCTCTGAACTATAGACCAGTTTCCTTGACCAGCATAGTTTGCAAAGTTATGGAGAAACTACTAAGGAAACATATCTCTCTTCACTTGGAATCCTTCAACTTTTTGTCAGTGAGGCAACATGGCTTCAGAGAAGGTAGATCAACAGTAACAAACTTATTAGAATTTTATGATGAGGTAAGCCAAATCTTACAGGAAAGAGAGGGCTGGGCAGATTGCATATTCCTAGACTTCCAGAAAGCGTTTGACACTGTTCCACATGGGAGACTTATTAGGAAGCTGAAATCAATGGCTAGAATAGGTGGAAATGTTTTGGAATGGATAAAAACTTACTTAGAAGGAAGGGAACAGAGGGTTAGAGTAAGACACTCAGTGTCTGAATGGAGAAGAGTTAGTAGTGGAGTTCCACAGGGTTCAGTTTTAGGGCCACTTTTGTTCCTTGTATATGTAAATGACCTACCAGAGTCTGTAAATTCATTCATGAATATGTTTGCAGATGATGCAAAGATTGTGAAGAAAGTAAAAAACGAGAACAATGGTAGAGAACTTCAGGAGGATCTAAATAATCTGCATGAGTGGTCAGAAAAGTGGCTAATGAAATTCAATACTTCAAAATGTAAGGTAATGAGAATGGGTACAAGTGCAAGAAGGCCCAAGCTTGACTACTCGGTGGCTGGAGTACAACTTCAAGAGACAGAAAATGAGAGAGATCTAGGAGTAAACATACTGGCAGATTTGTCTCCAGAAATACATATAAATGGCATAGTAAGGGCAGCATATGCATTCTTATCAAATGTAAGGGTAGCCTTCAGGCACATGGACAAGGAAATGTTCAGAAATATTTATGTAACCTATGTGAGGCCAAAACTCGAATATGCAGCCCCCTTTTGGAATCCGCACTTGAAAAAGCACATAGCTAAGCTTGAAAAAGTTCTAAGACATGCCACGAAACTGGTGCCAGAAATACGCAATCTCAGTTATGATGAGAGGCTGAGGGAATTAGACTTACCATCACTCGAAGCTAGAAGAGTGAGGGGGGATATGGTGACAGTCTTTAAATTCCTTCTTGGTTATGATAGAGTGGATAGGGATCGATATTTTGATATGGCTGGCTCTAGAACTAGAGGTCATAGTTTGAAGCTTCGTAAGAAAACTTCTTCGCAGGATGTAAGGAAATACTTTTTCAGTGTAAGAGTAGTAGATAATTGGAATTGGCTAAGCGAGGAGGTAGTTAATGCTATCTTAATCCATAGTTTTAAGGACAGGTATGATAAGTATCACTAAGTATAAAATGGAAGCGATGAGGAGACGGGAAGATACGAGCTTTGGGCTCTTTCCCGTAAACACAATTAGGTAATCACAATTAGGTAATCACACACACACACACACACACACACACACACACACACACACACACACGCACACACATATATATATATATATATATATATATATATATATATATATATATATATATATATATATATATATATCTTTATAACACCGAACGAAATTAATAAGTACTTTATATATATATATATATATATATATATATATATATAATATATATATATATATATATATATATTTATTTATTTATTGTTTTATTTAATGGGCTTTTCCTACCATATATATATATATATATATATATATATATATATATATATATATATATATATATATATTTATTGTTTTATTTAATGGGCTTTTCCTACCATATATATATATATATATATATATATATATATATATATATATATATATATATATATATATATATATATATATATATTTATGTGTGTGTGTGTATGTGTGTATGTTTGTGGTTAGAATATTTTTTTTATTAATATATATATATATATATATATATATATATATATATATATATATAATATATATATATATATATATATATATATATATATATATATTGCTTCCATATATTGTATTCGTCCATTGCTCACCTCCCTTGACATATTAAGTCACTGCTAATGTGTATTGTTCTTGGGCGTCTGTGGTATCATCCTATTGGTCATGTTTCTAATTAGTATATAGTGTAAGGGTTAGTAAAAAGACTACTTCGTTTTGAAAAAAATATGGTACCTCTTGGTTACTTCAAAATAGATATTCCCGCAATGCATTAGCCCCGTTTGTTGAAT
>JAXCGZ010011493.1:77500-82500 GCA_037179515.1 Halocaridina rubra
TATATATGTGAAAACATGAATCATTCTTTACCCCGACCGGGACTCGAAACTAGGACTTATGATTACTAAGTCAAGGCGCTACCACTACACCACAGAAGGTTAAAAGGAACCCAACCTTATAGCTTATATCTGCTATACGTAGGAATGAACGCATTCTAACTGAATGCCACTATGTTCATATTACAGATTCCCCAACCTCACTCGTGGCTTCATTTTAGCATTTAATTCAATTCCCAATCTCATTCGGGCCATGAAATAACCAATAAGCACATTATATATGTGAAAACATGAATCATTCTTTACCCCGACCGGGACTCGAACCTAGGACTTATGATTACTAAGTCAAGGCGCTACCACTACACCACAGAAGGTTAAAAGGAACCCAACCTTATAACTTATATCTGCTATACGTAGGAATGAACGCATTCTAACTGAATGCCACTATGTTCATAGTGGCATTCAGTTAGAATGCGTTCATTCCTACGTATAGCAGATATAAGCTATAAGGTTGGGTTCCTTTTAACCTTCTGTGGTGTAGTGGTAGCGCCTTGACTTAGTAATCATAAGTCCTAGGTTCGAGTCCCGGTCGGGGTAAAGAATGATTCATGTTTTCACATATATAATGTGCTTATTGGTTATTTCATGGCCCGAATGAGATTGGGAATTGAATTAAATGCTAAAATGAAGCCACGAGTGAGGTTGGGGAATCTGTAATATGAACATAGTGGCATTCAGTTAGAATGCGTTCATTCCTACGTATAGCAGATATAAGCTATAAGGTTGGGTTCCTTTTAACCTTCTGTGGTGTAGTGGTAGCGCCTTGACTTAGTAATCATAAGTCCTAGGTTCGAGTCCCGGTCGGGGTAAAGAATGATTCATGTTTTCACATATATAATGTGCTTATTGGTTATTTCATGGCCCGAATGAGATTGGGAATTGAATTAAATGCTAAAATGAAGCCACGAGTGAGGTTGGGGAATCTGTAATATGAACATAGTGGCATTCAGTTAGAATGCGTTCATTCCTACGTATAGCAGATATAAGCTATAAGGTTGGGTTCCTTTTAACCTTCTGTGGTGTAGTGGTAGCGCCTTGACTTAGTAATCATAAGTCCTAGGTTCGAGTCCCGGTCGGGGTAAAGAATGATTCATGTTTTCACATATATAATGTGCTTATTGGTTATTTCATGGCCCGAATGAGATTGGGAATTGAATTAAATGCTAAAATGAAGCCACGAGTGAGGTTGGGGAATCTGTAATATGAACATAGTGGCATTCAGTTAGAATGCGTTCATTCCTACGTATAGCAGATATAAGCTATAAGGTTGGGTTCCTTTTAACCTTCTGTGGTGTAGTGGTAGCGCCTTGACTTAGTAATCATAAGTCCTAGGTTCGAGTCCCGGTCGGGGTAAAGAATGATTCATGTTTTCACATATATAATGTGCTTATTGGTTATTTCATGGCCCGAATGAGATTGGGAATTGAATTAAATGCTAAAATGAAGCCACGAGTGAGGTTGGGGAATCTGTAATATGAACATAGTGGCATTCAGTTAGAATGCGTTCATTCCTACGTATAGCAGATATAAGCTATAAGGTTGGGTTCCTTTTAACCTTCTGTGGTGTAGTGGTAGCGCCTTGACTTAGTAATCATAAGTCCTAGGTTCGAGTCCCGGTCGGGGTAAAGAATGATTCATGTTTTCACATATATAATGTGCTTATTGGTTATTTCATGGCCCGAATGAGATTGGGAATTGAATTAAATGCTAAAATGAAGCCACGAGTGAGGTTGGGGAATCTGTAATATGAACATAGTGGCATTCAGTTAGAATGCGTTCATTCCTACGTATAGCAGATATAAGCTATAAGGTTGGGTTCCTTTTAACCTTCTGTGGTGTAGTGGTAGCGCCTTGACTTAGTAATCATAAGTCCTAGGTTCGAGTCCCGGTCGGGGTAAAGAATGATTCATGTTTTCACATATATAATGTGCTTATTGGTTATTTCATGGCCCGAATGAGATTGGGAATTGAATTAAATGCTAAAATGAAGCCACGAGTGAGGTTGGGGAATCTGTAATATGAACATAGTGGCATTCAGTTAGAATGCGTTCATTCCTACGTATAGCAGATATAAGCTATAAGGTTGGGTTCCTTTTAACCTTCTGTGGTGTAGTGGTAGCGCCTTGACTTAGTAATCATAAGTCCTAGGTTCGAGTCCCGGTCGGGGTAAAGAATGATTCATGTTTTCACATATATAATGTGCTTATTGGTTATTTCATGGCCCGAATGAGATTGGGAATTGAATTAAATGCTAAAATGAAGCCACGAGTGAGGTTGGGGAATCTGTAATATGAACATAGTGGCATTCAGTTAGAATGCGTTCATTCCTACGTATAGCAGATATAAGCTATAAGGTTGGGTTCCTTTTAACCTTCTGTGGTGTAGTGGTAGCGCCTTGACTTAGTAATCATAAGTCCTAGGTTCGAGTCCCGGTCGGGGTAAAGAATGATTCATGTTTTCACATATATAATGTGCTTATTGGTTATTTCATGGCCCGAATGAGATTGGGAATTGAATTAAATGCTAAAATGAAGCCACGAGTGAGGTTGGGGAATCTGTAATATGAACATAGTGGCATTCAGTTAGAATGCGTTCATTCCTACGTATAGCAGATATAAGCTATAAGGTTGGGTTCCTTTTAACCTTCTGTGGTGTAGTGGTAGCGCCTTGACTTAGTAATCATAAGTCCTAGGTTCGAGTCCCGGTCGGGGTAAAGAATGATTCATGTTTTCACATATATAATGTGCTTATTGGTTATTTCATGGCCCGAATGAGATTGGGAATTGAATTAAATGCTAAAATGAAGCCACGAGTGAGGTTGGGGAATCTGTAATATGAACATAGTGGCATTCAGTTAGAATGCGTTCATTCCTACGTATAGCAGATATAAGCTATAAGGTTGGGTTCCTTTTAACCTTCTGTGGTGTAGTGGTAGCGCCTTGACTTAGTAATCATAAGTCCTAGGTTCGAGTCCCGGTCGGGGTAAAGAATGATTCATGTTTTCACATATATAATGTGCTTATTGGTTATTTCATGGCCCGAATGAGATTGGGAATTGAATTAAATGCTAAAATGAAGCCACGAGTGAGGTTGGGGAATCTGTAATATGAACATAGTGGCATTCAGTTAGAATGCGTTCATTCCTACGTATAGCAGATATAAGCTATAAGGTTGGGTTCCTTTTAACCTTCTGTGGTGTAGTGGTAGCGCCTTGACTTAGTAATCATAAGTCCTAGGTTCGAGTCCCGGTCGGGGTAAAGAATGATTCATGTTTTCACATATATAATGTGCTTATTGGTTATTTCATGGCCCGAATGAGATTGGGAATTGAATTAAATGCTAAAATGAAGCCACGAGTGAGGTTGGGGAATCTGTAATATGAACATAGTGGCATTCAGTTAGAATGCGTTCATTCCTACGTATAGCAGATATAAGCTATAAGGTTGGGTTCCTTTTAACCTTCTGTGGTGTAGTGGTAGCGCCTTGACTTAGTAATCATAAGTCCTAGGTTCGAGTCCCGGTCGGGGTAAAGAATGATTCATGTTTTCACATATATAATGTGCTTATTGGTTATTTCATGGCCCGAATGAGATTGGGAATTGAATTAAATGCTAGAATGAAGCCACGAGTGAGGTTGGGGAATCTGTAATATGAACATAGTGGCATTCAGTTAGAATGCGTTCATTCCTACGTATAGCAGATATAAGCTATAAGGTTGGGTTCCTTTTAACCTTCTGTGGTGTAGTGGTAGCGCCTTGACTTAGTAATCATAAGTCCTAGGTTCGAGTCCCGGTCGGGGTAAAGAATGATTCATGTTTTCACATATATAATGTGCTTATTGGTTATTTCATGGCCCGAATGAGATTGGGAATTGAATTAAATGCTAAAATGAAGCCACGAGTGAGGTTGGGGAATCTGTAATATGAACATAGTGGCATTCAGTTAGAATGCGTTCATTCCTACGTATAGCAGATATAAGCTATAAGGTTGGGTTCCTTTTAACCTTCTGTGGTGTAGTGGTAGCGCCTTGACTTAGTAATCATAAGTCCTAGGTTCGAGTCCCGGTCGGGGTAAAGAATGATTCATATATATATATATATATATATATATATATATATATATATATATATGTATATATATATATATATATATATATATATATATATATATATATATATATATATATATTTAATATGTATATATATATATATATATATATATATATATATATATATATATATATATATATATATATATATATATATATATATATCTATATAATATATATATATATATATATATATATATATATATATATATATATATATATATATATATATATATATATATATATATATATATATATGTATATATATATATATATATATATATATATATATATATATATATATATATATATATATATATATATATATATATATATATATATATATAGTAAGGAAGCCCATCAGTTAAACAAAACTTATAAAACAATGCTATATTTCGGATCCTCACTGGATCTCTTCTCAAGCACAACTCAGTTGTGCTTGAGAAGGGATCCAGTGAGGTTCCGAAATATAGCATTGTTTTATAAGTTTTGTTTCACTGATGGGCTTCCTTACTATTTAGTGCTGTATGCTAACAGTTTGTACTTATATATATATATATATATATATATATATATATATATATATATATATATATATATATATATATATATATATATATATATATATATATATATATATATATATATATATATATATATATATATATATATATATATATATATATATATATATATATATATATATATATATATATATATATATATATATATATATATATATATATATATATATATATATATATATATATATATATATATATATATATATATATATATATATATATATATATATATATATATATATATATATATA
>JAXCGZ010011493.1:87500-95000 GCA_037179515.1 Halocaridina rubra
TCCTCACCCCACATGTTAAAGTTTTCTACAATGGAGACTTCAATGTACAACACAGTGAGTGGCTTCATTCTTCTCACACTGATGTGGGAGGAAGTGAGGCAGTTGCTTTCTCTGTAACTCAAAAACTGGAGCAGATTATCAAACATCCTACTTGTTTTCCAAATTGCCAAGAACTTTCAGCTAACACTCTTGACCTATTCTTTCCTTCTAATCGTACAAACTAGTCCTATTCTGTTCTTTCCCTGCAGGACAACTCTAACCACTTTTTTATCTCAGTCTCATCCATTTTGCCCCCTTTCCATCAATTTCTCCTGCCCAGTGCTGTCTTTGGCACTTTGAGTGTACCCAACATCATGATTAGCTTAACTTTCTCTTTGATTTCCCATGGGGTGACTAGTGCTTTTTGGACCTGTAACACTGATCAGGTAGCCCTAAAAGTTCCTGAGATCATAACCCTGGGAATGGATGCATTCATCCCCTTTTCTATCATAAACCCTTTCTCCATGTAATCCTTGGTTTGATCGTGCTTATTCCATGGATATTTAGGCCAGGGATCATGCCTGTCGAACCATGCCTCTCCTCATGATTAAACTTCTTTGCTTTCATTACAGCTAGGAATCACTGCACTGCTCAGATTCGAAGGTCTAAAGCTTTCTTTTTTAAGAAAGAAAGCTCATGGCCTTATCTCCTCTCCAGATGATGAATGTTTCTGGTCCTTAGCCAAAATCTCTCCATAAACATTTGTAACTTAAGCGTTCCCCTCTTTTTCATCCTGATGGTTCCATACCTTACTCTTCTACTGATAAATCCACTCTCTTTATCTCTCATTTTTCTGCCAGTTCTTCCATAAGTGACTCCAGTGCACCAGTCTCTCATATTTTACCCTTCTCTGATCCCATACCTTTCCTTATCTTCTCTTCACATAAAGTCTGTAAGATTCTTTCCTCTCTGATGACAAACAAGGCATCCAAACCCGTTAGTATTCCTGCAAGGTACCTTAAGGCATTTGCAAATGAACTGGCTCCCGTGTTTTGCTGTCATCTTTGCCTCATTCTCTCAGTCAGTAACTATCCTTCATCCTGAAAGCACGCTCTAGTTCAGCCTGTTTGTGAGAAGGTTGATTATTCTATTTCTTCCAACTACTGACTAATTACTATAACCTCTGCTATTACTAGAGTACTTGGAACTCTGCTTAATTTTCACTTCTTGAAGCAGCTTAATATCTCACTCACTTATTCCTGATCACCAGTACAGCTTCCACAAGGCAAGATCCTCTGGTGACCTCCCATCCTATATCATTCATGTATGGTCATCTTCTCTGAGGAACTATGGGGAATCCATTGTCGTTGCCCTGGATATATCTAAGGCTTTTGACAGAATGTGGCACAAGGCTCTGTTTACTAAGCTTCCTGCATATGGTTTTACCCCTTCTATCTCTTCTCTGATCAGTTTTCTTTCTGACCGTTTCATATCTGTTGTTGTTGATGGCACAACATCTAGCTCCTTCTTAGTGTCCAGTAGTGTTCTATAGGGTTCTGTTCTTTCACCTACTCTGTTCCTTCTCATCAACGATCTTCTCCAATCCCCATCCTCTTCTCATCTCAACGCCTTTGCTGATGATTCTACCCTTCCTTTTCCTATGCCTTTTCTTCACAACCTTTATCTGCTACTCATAATCAGTTTTGTATGACTCTTTCTTCAACTCTCAATTCCGAAAAATAGAAAGCATATGAGTGGGGCACTCAAAAGTAAGTTAAATTTAATGCCACCAAAACACATTGTTTAGCTAACTTGTTATCTTTTCTCCTCCTGATAACTCTGTTTCTTCGAATGTAACAAAATTTGCCCTCTTAATCTTTTAAAATATTAGGAATCCAGATACCCTCTAATTTGTTTGGGGGGAGTCATATCATCAAAATTTCTAAATCTGCATCTAAAATATTGGGAGTTCTGTTTCGTTTTCGTCATTAAGTTTTCTCTTTTCAATTACTTAACATTTTATAAGCGTCTTATTCATCCTTGCTCAGAATTCTGTTCATGCATCTGAGATGCTTCTTCTTATGCTTATCTCCTTGATAGGGTTGCATCTAAGGCAATCGGCTCATCAATAAGTGTTCTCTTACTTCCAATCCTGATTCTCTTTCTTTCTGATGTAAGGTATCATCGCATTCTCTTCTGTCGTTGCTACTTCCATCGCTGCTCTGATGACCTGGCATGTAGCATCCCTCCCTCGCTGCTGAGGTTGCTATACACATGCCGTCTCACAGGTACTGTCTGGTGATCTGTAGCTAGTTGATTGGTCAGTGCAGTGACTGCTTCTTCCCTTCCTGCTTCAGAGTCGATCTCTCTTCCTCCTTTTGTCTTTCTTATTTCTTATGAGCAATCTTCCTTACAAAAGAGGATCTGTCGTCATCTCAAGGCCTAATCCTGCCATATCTCTAGGTCTTCATTACCTCGGCTATTCCTTCAGCCTGTCCTTTTCCTGCTGTTTATCATTCTTTTATTTCTGCTCTTTCCTTAAACTTATACTTTTTCTTTTACTAAATGTTTTCCTTGGTCCCCTGGCCCAATGAAGGCAATTTCTTTTTAGCCCATCCCTGTGTCCAGCTCCTAAACTCATACATACATACATATAATATATATATATATATATATATATATATATATATATATATATATATATATATATATATATATATATATATATATATATATATATATATATATAGTAAGGAAGCCCACCAGTGAAACAAAACTTATAAAACAATGCTATATTTCGGATCCTAACTGGAGCCCTTGAGAAGGGATCCAGTTAGGATCCGAAATATAGCATTGTATTATAAGTTTTGTTTCACTGATGGGCTTCCTTACTATTTAGTGCTGTTTGCTAACAATTTGTACTTATTTATGTATGTATATATATATATATATATATATATATATATATATATATATATATATATATATATATATATATATATATTTATATACACACATGGCCTCATTCCCCCTTGTAAAGGAGGTGACCGAGCCAAGATACGCGTATTCACCACAATCCACACATACCTCACCAACTCCTCTTAGCTCCTTGGGGATAAAGGATTAACATATATTCCCCCCCTTCCACCCTGCTTGGGTCATTCACAAGGTAGGCATGCGAAGATATTCTAGAATGAGGCCAAACAGCCGCAGCTGGTTTAACCCCACCACTTCATCACATGGCAACTCCCGTCACATCAGTGCATCACAGTTCGCTGAGCTAGCAGGTGCGAGAAATCCCTTTGGCCCGTGTCATCTATGCACAATCTTCCTCCACTCATACCTGTTTCAAGCATGCACTCTTCCCTGCTCCCATGACATTCCACGTGCATTCAATTCCCTTTTCACGCCATCCAGGCATCTCATGCTAGGTCTCCCTCTTGACCTAACTCCAATAACTTCTACACACCACTCTCTCTCCACTATTCGTTCATCACTCATCCTTTCCATGTGTCCAAACCAACTCAGAACTCTCTGATCTAACATATCCGACAGCTTCCTCTCAACACCTGGTCTCTGCCTGACATCCTCATTTCTTATTCTCTCTATTCTAGATACACCAATCATACTTCTGAAACACCTCATCTCCATTACATTCAACTTGTTCCTTTCATCCTTTCTTGAATTCCAAGTTTCTGTTCCATACAATGCTTCCAACACAATCACACCTTCATATATCCTTCTCTTTGTATTCATTCCCAAATTTCTATTTATCATTACACTTTTCAATCCACCTAAACTTTTACTTGCTTCCTTCACTCTATGACTTATCTCTACATTCACTCCACAACTCCTCTCTATCTATCCTGTCATTCGCTTTTTCTAAGTTTATAAAAGCCCAGAAAGTGTCGCTACTTTTCTCCAAGAACTTCTCACACACCTGCCTTACCACAAGCACCTGATCCATTCATCCTCTTTCTCTCATGAACCCACACTGTTCTTGTCCAAGCAATCTCTCAGATCCTTTCCTAATTCTCTCGATTAACACTTCCATATACCTTACCAACTACACTCAACAAACTAATTCCTCTAAAACTACTACACTCATACTTATATCCTTTCTCTTTGTAAGGAACTACATTTGCACTCCTCCAATCAACTGGGAATATCTTTTTCCTGAAACATACATTCAACAACCTAACCATCCATTCTACTAATGCCTTACCACCTTTTGACAAGCACTTGACATGACACCCATTTATCCCTGGTGCTTTACCTGCTTTCATTGCTCTCAGTGCCAAAGGTACCTCCTGTTTTGTTGTTTCTCTGTTATTTTTATCACCTAACATTGGCATTCTCCATTCGTTTCCCGCTGCCAAAAACTCTACCTCTCTATCATCTTCCTCATTTAGCAGCTCCTTGAAATATTCGGCACATCTCTCTCTCATCTTTATTTCATCTACTAGCAATATATATATATATATATATATATATATATATATATATATATATATATATATATATATATATATATATATATATATATGTATATGTATATGTATATATATATATATATATATATATATATATATATATATATATATATATATATATATATATATATATATATATATATGAAAGATATTTGACCCCTGGCTAGGACTCGAACCTATCAGTGTGCCAAGGCTCTAATAACTGCACCACATAAGGTCCAAAAGAAGGGGTAAACCTCAACGCTGTCTGCTATGCTAGGGAATTAATGCCTCCTTCTGAATGCGATTTGTTCATATTTTAGCTTCTTCCCAACCTCACTCGTCGCTTCATTTTTTAATTCAATTCAAAACCCATGCTATGCAGGCGTCAAAAATAATTAAATAAACACTTTAATATAATTGAACACATTAAACATATATTGCTTAAGACACATAAGTTGTGTGCCAAGGCGCTACCAACTACATTTCTGAAGGTCTAAAAGAAGTAGCAAACCTCACAGCTAACTGCTATGCTGGGAATAAACGTATTCTTTTGATTGCTTTTTGTTCATCTTATAGCTTCTTCCCAACTTCACTCGTGGCTTCGTTTTCGCATTTATATATGCTTTTTGTTTTCACTCATGTAAATGTGTTTATTTGATTATATATATATATATATATATATATATATATATATATATATATATATATATATATATATATATATATATATATATATATATATATATATAAATATATATATATATATATATATATATATATATATATATATATATATATATATATATATATATATATATATATATATATATATATATATATATATATATATATATATATATATATATATATATATATATATATATATATATATATATATAGAGAGAGAGAGAGAGAGAGAGAGAGAGAGAGATTATTTTTATTTTATTAATTTATTGCGCCAAGGCGTCAGACATTACATGAGTTCATACAAATAATGCTTCAAATGGATATAAAACCAAGAATTGAACATGGTTTACAGGGAGGTGTACATATTGATAAAACATTGCTGCATACTAACACACAACTCACAGAATGGCAGCACAGAGTACATTATATGCAAAAGTAAAGCTCAGAGAAACGCAGAATGCACAAACAGAATTATATAGCAACATACAGAAAATATATGTATAATTCAATATAATTAATGGCCACCAAAGTGAGGAAAACGAGCAAGAATAACATCAAGGTTGTCATCATTAAGTAAAAATGAGCAGATCTGTATTAAGTTCTGACCTCGTGGTAAAACATCTCTCACTGCGGGGCACTGAAGACAATAGTGGTCAAGAGTGTTAGCATTAGTTCGGTCGCATAATGTACAGGAGGTGTACTGTGGCATATCTAGAGTCTGGGAGACCTGCCATAAAGGCCGATACCCCATTCTGAGCCGAGCACTAACTACATTGTTTTTCCGCACCATTAACCCGCGTCTGCGATACTTGTAGCGACTGTGAAGGAAGTGATCATGGTGCTGTATGGACACACTGTTGGCCCTCTCCGTGTCCCAGAGAGAGAGAGAGAGAGAGAGAGAGAGAGAGAGAGAGAGAGAGAGAGAGAGAGAGAGAGAGAGAGAGAGAGAGAGAGAGAGAGAGGGGTTTGCTATCTTTATAAATTGAAAGACAACCATGATCTGTATGTATGTTCTGTAATTTTTATTTACCTATCCTGTTTGATTAGATATTTACATTGTTATGAAAAACTCATGCGGACTTCACAAGCAACTTTCTGAATGGTAGTTATCGTGATTAAATTTTGCTATATAGAGTTTAAAAAGGAACTAGATGAAATGAAGTATTATTCTTTAAGCCTAAGGCTAATAACCATTCATCATTCTACCATTTCCATTACTTCCATAACCATTGTTGTTGTTTTTTCTTTTGCCACTGTTCTTTTTCTTTTTCTGTTGCTTCTTCATTCCATTGCCGTTGGATCCGTAGCCATTATTTTTCATGCTTCTGTCATTACCGTTGGATCCATAGCCATTGGTCATTCCGCTTCCGTTGGATCCGTACTTGATGTTCTGCATCATTTTTGGACCGTAAGGGACGACCCCAATCAGTTCGTTAACGGAATAGAAGTCTTCAGCCTCATCGCAATCGAAGTTGAACCACCAGTCGCATACCAGGTATTGCTGGTTAAAGATGGTGCCGTTGGGACAGAGGAAGGAGTCTTGTTGGCGTCCGTAGGGGCGGTCTTGGCAGATGTGGAAGACTTGGCATCCAGCTTCACGATCAGTGTCGGCGTAATATCCAGGGACATCTTGTTCGTCGCAGTCGAAACCTGTGTCAGGTACGGACGCCAAGATTGGGTAATCTTCACCTGGGACTCCGCCTCCTGGAATGTTCTCAGCCAAAGCCTCGATCTCCGAGTCTACGCCGTATCCGCCACTAGGAGGCCCATAACTATTGCTAGGGGCTTGGCGAGGGGCACCGTACCCATTGGAAGGTCGGTCAGCTACGGCTAAACCTAGGAGAACTGTAGAAATAAGATTCTTTCAGTTATAACAAGTACTCTAATATATGCAGATGTTTAAATCAAGTTATAATATATATTGATATGACTTGGTCAAATGCTATGCATTGAAAAGAAGGCTTTTTTTTTTTAATCTCTATCTTACCTGCTAAGACTACAGTCTTCATTTTTGTCTCTGCCAGTGTTCGACTGTGATCTTAGAAAAGACGTCATGCACTATATATACTATCATGTGCATGACAGTCAGAAGAAGCATGAATCCGAACTTGTATGCTTCAAGGTGCAACGTTCTATTCGTGTCACACTAAACTTCCGTCTCCAGATTTTCATATTTCAAGGGTGAATTGCTATAAAAAAAAAAAAAAAAAAAATCTCACTGAAAATTTTTGAAATTTCATATTTCCAGGGTGAATAATAATAACAATAATAATAATAATAATAATAATAATAAAAAAAAAAATGAAGCTCATTTTTTCTGACCAGCTTAATAAAGACTTTATACAGCTTCCTCCCAATA
>JAXCGZ010011493.1:100000-110000 GCA_037179515.1 Halocaridina rubra
CAGACTCTGGTAGGTCATTTACATATACAAGGAACAAAAGTGGCCCTAAAACTGAACCCTGTGGAACTCCACTACTAACTCTTCTCCATTCAGACACTGAGTGTCTTACTCTAACCCTCTGTTCCCTTCCTTCTAAGTAAGTTTGTATCCATTCCAAAACATTTCCACCTATTCTAGCCATTGATTGCAGCTTCCTAATAAGTCTCCCATGTGGAACAGTGTCAAACGCTTTCTGGAAGTCTAGGAATATGCAATCTGCCCAGCCCTCTCTTTCCTGTAAGATTTGGCTTACCTCATCATAAAATTCTAATAAGTTTGTTACTGTTGATCTACCTTCTCTGAAGCCATGTTGCCTCACTGACAAAAAGTTGAAGGATTCCAAGTGAAGAGAGATATGTTTCCTTAGTAGTTTCTCCATAACTTTGCAAACTATGCTGGTCAAGGTAACTGGTCTATAGTTCAGAGCCGTATCCCTCCTTCCCTTTTTGAAGATAGGTATCACATTTGCTTGTTTCCAGCATCTTGGAATCTCCCCCGACTCCAGTGACTCCTTAAATATGATACTTAGTGCCAATGATATTGTGTTTGCGCATTTTTTAAGCACATGAGGGGATATGTCATCAGGACCTGTAGCTTTATGAACATCTAAATCCATCAGCGCTTTGCATACCTCTGTGGCTGTAAGGTTGATGTTCTCTAATACCGGCCCTTGAGCTTCTATCACTGCAATCTGAGGGGGTGGGGTATTTTCTACTGTAAATACTGACTGAAACTCCTTGTTCAATTCTTTGCAGATCTCTTCATCCGTCTCAGTGATGCTTCCATCCGCTCTCTTTAGCCTTAAAAACTATTTTTTTACCTTCAGTTTTCCTCTGATAAAGCTGTGGAAAAGCTTGGGATTTTCTTTAGCCTTCCTGGTGATGTCCCTCTCATAGTCTCTCTCTGCCTCTCTCCTTTTACTTAGGTAGTCATTTCTTGTTCTTTTGTAGGTTTGCCAGGCATTTATGTTTTTTCTCCTCCTATACCTTTTCCAGCATTTGTCTCTCCACTCCTTAGCTCTTTTACACCCATTATCGAACCATTTCTCTCTGGCATGAATTACACCTACTTTGGTGACAGGTATGCAGCAATCTACTATCTTCCCATATTTCTCACAAAAGATGTCATACATTTCTTGTACAGATTTGTTGTAAAATAAGGTTCTCCAGTCAATAACTGCAAAAAGCTCATTCATTTTGATGTAATCTCCTTTCGGATAGTTCCTCCTCATGTCCTCAGTGCCTCTACTCTCAGGAAGAATATCTTCAATGATATACTCCATCAACAACACACAGTGGTCACTCTTTCCAATTGGTGGGTCATACTCAATTTTTTCAATATCCAACACATTATCTGTGAACACTGGATCAAGTAGTGATGGCTCATCCCCACCCCTGACCCTTGTTGGTTCCATTACATGTTGGTGTAGGAAATTCCCTTGTACGCAGTCTAGGAATCTTGCCCCGAATGAGTCCTCACCACTGTGTGGGTCAAGATTTATCCAATCTATCTCTTTATGATTAAAGTCTCCCATAATCAAAATCCTACATTTTTTTTCCCGTGCCATGTTAACAACTGAGTTTATGACTTCAATAGTAGCTATATGACTTTCCTCATAAACTTCAAGCCTATTTTTGTTCCTTGGTGGGTTGTATACAACAGTTATTATAATGCTCTCTGACCCAGTATTTATGCGAGCAACAAGAAATTCCTTGAACTCACTTTCTATAGCCAAGTTTATTTCTTCGACTTGAATCCTTTCACTTATGAGCAGTGCTATCCCTCCACCAGTCCTCTCAGATCTTTCAACCCTTAGTATTCTGAAACCCTTAGGAAAAACTGTGACACTGTTTATGTCCTCACTCAACTTAGTCTCTGTAATTGCTACTATATCTGCCTTACTGTTGTGAATCCTATCTTTTAATTCTACTGCCTTACCAGCTAATCCATCAGCATTTGTGTATAACAATCTTAATGAGGCCCCATCCCCTGATCTTCTGTCATTATCTTCTTTATCTCCCCTTTGTCTGGAAGAACTCTGTAATGAAAATTTTTCTTCTCTTCTTCATTTCTTTCATCATTTAACCTTCTTGCCTCTTGCAACAAGTTTTTGATCTTTCCCATCTCTTCCTGTGTTCTGTATCGTCTAATGAACACTTCTTTGAATTCTTGAAGGTCTTTTAGACTTTTTTTTCTCAACAATATTTCCCTACATGTTTCTCCTTTCTCAAAGGTTACTTTTGTTGGTCTCGGCTTTCCTACCCTCGAATATTTACCTAGTTGGTGTATGTTTACAATATCCTCAGGACCACATACTACTCCAAGCTTTCTTATCAGGTCTACAACCCTAGCTTTATTTTCTTCAAGTCTCCCCTGCCATGTTGGCTCCTGGGACTCGCTTATGCCTGAGATTACCACTGTCTTCTCCTTATCAAGTGCCTGTCTGATGAGTGGGTTTGCCCTTTCCATCACAACAATTTTTTCGATTACTGTCTCTTTATAGTCAACTGTTTGTATGTTTTCCAGTGCCACCACCTTTACAGCCTCTTTTACTGCCACATTCCCCTTTAGTGCATCAGCAAAGGAAGTTTTCATGGCATCATTTTCCATATTCAGCTCCTGAAACTCTTTTCTGAACTGTTCAATGTTTTCCTTAATCTGGACATTCCAAGCAGCAATCTCGTCTCTCTCAGAAGAGAGCAGTGAACTAACATCTAATTCCTTTAGGTTGTCATTCAGTTGTTTGTTTTTATCTTCTTGTTTAGAAAGTCTAGATTCTAGTTGACTCTTTTCCCCTTCCAGGTTCTTTATTCTTTTATCTAGTTCCTTTCTCTCCTGCCCTTGTGCCTTATTTGCTTCCTCCAAAGATCTTATTTGCTCTCTGAGTGTTTCATTCTCTTTCATTTCTCCATCCATATTCTGAATTTTATCATCAAGGCTTATAACCATTTCCTCTAAATTTTTGATTTTCTGTTTGAGTCTCCTGATGGCTCCCCCTCCTACCGACCCATGGATGGGAGAGGTTTGGGACAGAGATGGCGTCATTTTTATGTTCTCCCTCTCACAGAATATAGAAAGAAGACGAGAAAGAGGAAAAAAAAAGAGAAAAACTTTTAATTAAGCTTCACACCGAATTTTTATATCTCCATATAAGTGCTATTTAGTGACTCAGTTTATCTCTTTTCTGGTAACACACATTTTAACTTAAAAACTTGACCATGGTAATTTAAGGATAAAAAGAAAAAGAAAAAAAATGCAACAAAACAAAAGTCAAACCTGAAGGAAAAATTCGAACCTGTGTCTGAGGTGGCACCCACCTGTTTCTGCTATATATTCTTCCTAACTGATAAACTCACTTGCTAACCAAGGTATGTTATCACAAGATTAGACTTTACATTTAACTCAATATATATACAAAATAAAAACAAAATAGTAAAAGAGAAAGCTAAAAGAAAAGCAAAAAAAAAAAATGAAGAAAATAAGACAGCTATACTACTTGGCAACTTTATCTAATTGTCTTTACGGGAAAGAGCCCAAAACTCGCATCTTCCCGTCTCCTGATCGGTTCCATTTTGTACTTAGTGATACTTATCATACCTGTCCTTAAAACTATTGATTGAGATAGCATTAACTACCTCCTCGCTTAGCCAATTCCAACTTATCAACTACTCTTACACTGAAAAAGTATTTCCTTACATCCTACAAAGAAGTTTTCTTACCAAGCTTCAAACTATGACCTCTAGTTCTAGAGCCAGCCATATCAAAAAATCGATCCCTATCCACTCTATCATAACCATGGCCCTAAAACTGAACCCTGTGGAACTCCACTACTAACTCTTCTCCATTCAGACACTGAGTGTCTTACTCTAACCCTCTGTTCCCTTCCTTCTAAGTAAGATTTTATCCATTCCAAGACATTTCCACCTATTCTAGTGTGTGTGTGTGTGTGTGTGTGTGTGTGTGTGTGTGTGTGTGTGTGTGTGTGTGTGTGTGTGTGTGTGTGTGTGTGAGTGTGTGTGATTACCTAATTGTGATTACCTAATTGTGTTTACGGGAAAGAGCCCAAAGCTCGTATCTTCCCATCTCCTGATCGGTTCCATTTTATACTTAGTGATACTTATCATACCTGTCCTTAAAACTATGGATTGAGATAGCATTAACTACCTCCTCGCTTAGCCAATTCCAATTATCAACTACTCTTACACTGAAAAAGTATTTCCTTACATCCTGCAAAGAAGTTTTCTTACCAAGCTTCAAACTATGACCTCTAGTTCTAGAGCCAGCCATATCAAAATATCGATCCCTATCCACTCTATCATTACCATGAAGGAATTTAAGGTGTGTGTGTGTGTGATTACCTAATTGTGATTACCTAATTGTGTTTACGGGTGTGTGTGTGTGTGTGTGTGTGTGTGTGTGTGTGTGTGTGTGTGTGTGTGTGTGTGTGTGATTACCTAATTGTCTTTACGGGAAAGAGCCCAAAGCTCATATCTTCCCGTCTCCTGATCGGTTCCATTTTATACTTAGTGATTCTTATCATACCTGTCCTTAAAACTATGGATTGAGATAGCATTAACTCAATCCATAGTTTTAAGTGTGTGTGTGTGTGTGTGTGTGTGTGTGTGTGTGTGTGTGTGTGTGTGTGTGTGTGTGTGTGATTATCTAATTGCCTTTACGGGAAAGAGCCCAAAACTCGTATCTTCCCGTCTCCTGATCGGTTCCATTTTGTACTTAGTGATACTTATCATACCTGTCCTTAAAACTATTGATTGAGATAGCATTAACTACCTCCTCGCTTAGCCAATTCCAACTTATCAACTACTCTTACACTGAAAAAGTATTTCCTTACATCCTACAAAGAAGTTTTCTTACCAAGCTTCAAACTATGACCTCTAGTTCTAGAGCCAGCCATATCAAAAAATCGATCCCTATCCACTCTGTCATAACCATGGCCCTAAAACTGAACCCTGTGGAACTCCACTACTAACTCTTCTCCATTCAGACACTGAGTGTCTTACTCTAACCCTCTGTTCCCTTCCTTCTAAGTAAGATTTTATCCATTCCAAGACATTTCCACCTATTCTAGTGTGTGTGTGTGTGTGTGTGTGTGTGTGTGTGTGTGTGTGTGTGTGTGTGTGTGTGTGTGTGTGTGTGTGATTACCTAATTGTGATTACCTAATTGTGTTTACGGGAAGGAGCCCAAAGCTCGTATCTTCCCATCTCCTGATCGGTTCCATTTTATACTTAGTGATACTTATCATACCTGTCCTTAAAACTATGGATTGAGATAGCATTGACTACCTCCTCGCTTAGCCAATTCCAATTATCAACTACTCTTACACTGAAAAAGTATTTCCTTACATCCTGCAAAGAAGTTTTCTTACCAAGCTTCAAACTATAACCTCTAGTTCTAGAGCCAGCCATATCAAAATATCGATCCCTATCCACTCTATCATAACCATGAAGGAATTTAAGGTGTGTGTGTGTGATTACCTAATTGTGATTACCTAATTGTGTTTACGGTGTGTGTGTGTGTGTGTGTGTGTGTGTGTGTGTGTGTGTGTGTGTGTGTGTGTGTGTGATTACCTAATTGTCTTTACGGGAAAGAGCCCAAAGCTCATATCTTCCCGTCTCCTGATCGGTTCCATTTTATACTTAGTGATTCTTATCATACCTATCCTTAAAACTATGGATTGAGATAGCATTAACTCAATCCATTGTTTTAAGTGTGTGTATGTGTGTGTGTGTGTGTGTGTGTGTGTGTGTGTGTGTGTGTGTGTGTGTGTGTATGTGTGTGTGATTATCTAATTGCCTTTACGGGAAAAAGCCCAAAACTCGTATCTTCCCGTCTCCTGATCGGTTCCATTTTGTACTTAGTGATACTTATCATACCTGTCCTTAAAACTATTGATTGAGATAGCATTAACTACCTCCTCGCTTAGCCAATTCCAACTTATCAACTACTCTTACACTGAAAAAGTATTTCCTTACATCCTACAAAGAAGTTTTCGTACCAAGCTTCAAACTATGACCTCTAGTTCTAGAGCCTGCCATATCAAAAAATCGATCCCTATCCACTCTATCATATCCATGGCCCTAAAACTGAACCCTGTGGAACTCCACTACTAACTCTTCTCCATTCAGACACTGAGTGTCTTACTCTAACCCTCTGTTCCCTTCCTTCTAAGTAAGATTTTATCCATTCCAAGACATTTCCACCTATTCTAGTGTGTGTGTGTGTGTGTGTGTGTGTGTGTGTGTGTGTGTGTGTGTGTGTGTGTGTGTGTGTGACTACCTAATTGTGATTACCTAATTGTGTTTACGGGAAGGAGCCCAAAGCTCGTATCTTCCCTTCTCCTGATCGGTTCCATTTTATACTTAGTGATACTTATCATACCTGTCCTTAAAACTATGGATTGAGATAGTATTAACTACCTCCTCGCTTAGCCAATTCCAATTATCAACTACTCTTACACTGAAAAAGTATTTCCTTACATCCTGCAAAGAAGTTTTCTTACGAAGCTTCAAACTATGACCTCTAGTTCTAGAGCCAGCCATATCAAAATGTGTGTGTGTGTGCATGTGTGTGTGTGCATGTTATTCTTGCTTTCAAACTTAGTGTTATAATTTCATCCCTGTGCATTCTCATTTTCTTTAGTAACATTTTTTCACTCTCAACTCTGAAACATAATTTTTTAATATTTACTGTAAGATATCATTAGCCTTTTAATTAATAGAAGAATTTTTTTTCCCTTGTCTTAAAATATAACGCCTTAAATCTACTCAACTTACAGTACTTTTTCCTTTAAAATGAAAAATAATGCTGGAATCTTTTCTGTGTGGAGTCATTAGTCGCTAACCTTTCCTTAACACTTTTTTTATGTTTTTATTTTTTTTAGTATATAAATATATTGTTCAAATTATTTTCTGTGTGAATACGAGTATCTACTTGCTAGTGGCACTATCTCTTTAACTTATATTTGAACGGTATGAGCAGTTATGGTCCGTTAACAATTTTTCCATATTTTCGAATGTGGTTCATATATAAATATATATATATATATATATATATATATATATATATATATATATATATATATATATATATATATATATATATATATATATATATATATATATATATATGTAAAAGCGTTGATATAAATGTATCTTTTAATAGATTTTCTTTTCCTGTCAGTCTTAATATCAATTTACCTATATATCGGCCAAGCATTCATCTCTTTGGATATTTGACCTACCCCTTAAGCATAGAGAAAGTGAATTTTTAAGCTTTCAAGAAGCACACTACAAATATTTATTTTGCTCTTCACTATTTATATTAAACAATTTCAGCTTTTTCTTCTATTTTATAATATTTGGCTTAATTTTTTTATTTTTTTTTAAATATTGTATTTTTTTTAATAAAATTTTTCATGGAGTTATTGGAGGTAGTCTTATATATTTCTGAAGAATTGAAAAATCATTAATGTTCAGATCGATATTGTTCTACGAAGACTTTACGCCATCATCGATTATTATTATATTCTGCCCCCATTGATAAGGGCCAGTACAGTGGTAACGCGCAGGCTTCGCATTCACGAGGTCGAAAGATCGGTTCCCGTCCAAGACCGAGAGTTTAAGCTGTTTACTGGCAGGAACTGCTGTGGATGGACACCACAGTGGGGGGTTGGGACTTACCCTGGCTGACGAATACCCATTATATTGAAATGGAAATAAAGTTTGTTTGTTTGTATTTTGTTTGTTATAGGAATAAATACCTTTTTTATGCTTCAAGTTCTTGTGTTTGCGTATGTGTGAAAAGCGTACAAGACCACAATTCTTTTTTTTATCGTTCCGTTTTCGTCCTTTTCATTTCTTATTTTTATTCTTGTTTTACTTTTTGTTTCATTCTTTTTATGTTATCCTTTAATTTGCTTCTGTATTTATTTTTCCCTTTTCCTGATTCTATCATTTTCTCTCATTCTTTTTCTTTCTCTCTTACACTTTCTTTTCTTTCTCTCTCAGTAATTTTTTTCTCTTTACTTTCCTTTGTCTGTTTCATTAACTCTTTCTTTTCGTTTATTTTTCTATCTCTCTTTTATTGTAGTCTCCGTGGCAAAATGGTAGCGTCTTCGACTCTGAGGCGGCAGGTCGAGAGTTCGCGCCCCGTCACGAACTGAGGTTAGCAAGGGCATACACTCAGGGTAACGATTACATCTGCCACAACAAGTCCTTCGTAAAAAGGCAACCGTCCTAGCCCTTAGTAGAAAAGGAAGTTCGTGACGTAAAACCGAATCCAATCTATCTCTCTTTTATTCACTTTCTTTCCTTTCTTTTTCTGACTTTCTGTATCAATCTCTCACTTTCTTTTTTTCTTTTATATTTATATATAACAAAGGACTAAAATAACTTTAAAGTTGGCGTCTTCCACAGGCGATAGTAATGCAAGGTATTAGCATAAAGAACATTGTTACCAGATCAGGTCCAGCCAGTTTATGGCATGCATAGTCCATGGAGGTCAATCTTTAGTGCCTTATTTCTGTGTATTCTTTCCACAATACTGACTAGCTCTGAATATATTACCTTATTCTTTTTCTACTGCTACTACTACTACTACTACTACTACTACTACTACTACTACTAATAATAATAATAATAATAATAATAATAATAATAATAATTATAATAATAATAATAATAATAATAATAATAATAATAATAATAATAATAATAATAATAATAATAATTATTATTATTATTATTATTATTATTATTATTATTATTATTATTATTATTATTATTATTATTATTATTATTATTATTATTATTATTATTATTATTATTATTATTATTATTATTATTACTATTATCATCATCATCATCATCATTATTATAATTATTATTTATTATTATTATTATTATTATTATTATTATTATTATTATTATTATTATTATTATTATTATTATTATTATTATTATTATTATTATTATCATTTACAACTGTGATATCTCTATGCTGCTAATATTTTACTCTGATTTCGCCTCATACTCCCCTAACGATCCCTTCACATCTGACAAGTCATTACACTCTCCATCTCTGTTTTTCTTTACTTTATGCATTCTTCGTGCCCAGGCCCGATGAGGGCTGTTTTATTTTATAATTTTTATTGGCCTGTCCAGGTGTCACAATCATAAAGAAAAAAAAAAAAAACTTCGCCCAAGGTCTCCTTTTCCTCCTCCTTTCTCTATACCAGTACATTTTTTCTCCATCTAATATTTCATTTTCTGCCTTGCTTCTACCATCTTCCCTACCCCCTAACTGAGTCCCCTCCAGTACCCCTGAGAAAGGGAGTCCAGTTTCCCTAGGCACTAGGGGGCATGGGCAGGATGACCTTTCCTTCACTTCAGGACTTTTGGAGATAATAATGTCATAAAATCACAATGGGAAGCGCCAGGAGCTGGTCAGGCGTGACGCATTTAACAGCGATGAAAGTCTTGTTACGTTCCGGTAACTCACACGAGTCGTCTCAATTCCAGTCTTCCAGATTTTTTTTTTTGAGGAAGGGGAAGTGTTTGGGGTTGATGCATGGTTCTTATTTCGTTATCTGTAAACTACTCATTATTATTTTGTATAAGTCTCGTTAACTGGTATCTTAATCTAGCATTAACTTCTCTAATCTATCATGAGTAGTGACCTTGACATAACGAGCAAGTACCAATGGAATTTGTATTTCTGTTCGATCTTTTCGCGCATTCGTACTTGCTTCTCATTTTTATTTCAGTGCATTGGTCTCTGTTTTTTTGCGAACTAGTTAGCCACACAAGTAGTCCCTGTACCCTGCCTTTCATGATGCTTAAAAAGTCTGCAAATTTGGATTGAAGATGGAACATTCATTATGAGACTGACTCTTTGTTTTTGGTTTCTTCCTTTAGAGCCACGGTGTTAGTCATTTTCTGCAAG
>JAXCGZ010011493.1:115000-118910 GCA_037179515.1 Halocaridina rubra
CTATTTAAGCCATATTTGCAAGAATGTTACCATGTTGAAGAGGGTTGAAGTGCTTTTATGAAATAATTTTTGCAAGCTGACCGCCCAGCGATATTGAAGCGATGTTTTTTTAAACCAATTTTGCAAATTGAAATCTCAAAAATTGTGAATTTGTGTTTGGAATGGCTCTTTGCAAACTGGTTGTATAGAGATGTTAGACTTGGATTTACTATACCATTTATTCAAGTTGGTATCTCTCAACATTGTCACAACAGTATGGATTCGGTTTTACGTCACGAACTCCCTTTTCTACTAAGGGCTAGGATGGTTGCTTTCTTACGAAGGACTTGTTTTGGCAGATGTAATCGTTACCCTGAGTGTATGCCCTTACTAACCTCAGTCCGTGACGGGGCGCGAACCCTCGACCTGCCGCCTCACAGTCGCAGACGCTACCATTTTGCCGAGGAGACTACTACAACATTGTCACAACAGTATTTGAAAGTTTTTTGTTTAATAATTATTCCATATTACTCGCTTCACCCCTGTTGACGAGCGCTATTTGAGTGCATTTTTATATTAATACTAATGTTAGGCACTCAATGTATTTGAAGCTATGAAGCTAAATGATGTTGTATTGATGTTAGTCACTCTTTTGAAGCTCTTCATATCATAACGTACAATGTTGATATGATATTAATGAAAAGAGAAGTCTTTTGGAGCCATTTTGAAGCCTTTGGTCCATTCTAAGGGTTGCTTTGAAAATTCATCTCTAGCTTTCCTTTCGGAAAGAGAGAGAGGAGTTATAATATACTGTCTTCGTGTCCCACAGGCGCAGACACATATATTACTCTCTCTTCTCTTCTTCACTTTAGTCCGGTTACTGGATATGTAATCAGCTCACTCGCTGCCAAGTCTGAACTCAAGTGAATGAAGAGAGGGTCTGTCAGGAAGGGCATTCATCTGTAATATTTTTAGTCTCACTCAGTCACTAGCCTCGAAAAGGCTTATGAGAAGTATGGACCGAGTATAATGAACTTGGCGAGGATCCCAGTAGAGAAGGTTGGTGGTATAGCAGTATCATCCGTTCATATAATTTTAAAGTAATATCAAACAATAGGTTGCAAGAAGCTAATGCTAAACAGCTGCTCCATCTGATCAACTTGGTACGGAGTACAGGACCGAATAAATGTCGAGAGTTGTTCTCAGAGAAGTCATTCGGCCGGACTTTGAGCTAAAGGCAAGATAGCATCCAGGAAGTTATCGAGAAACAATGACCGCAATGGTAACAATTATCGAAGAGGGTTGTGTTAGGTAGGGAAACCACCCATGAAACTTTTAGCCAAAACCTCACAAACTTCCAAAAGACTAGTGAGAAGCAATAATCTCTTAAAATTCTCAGTGCGTGACTCAGACCCGGAAAACTCTTGAAGATTGTTGTCAGGAATGGCATCATCCATAAATCCTACAATATAAATCAGACACTAGCTTGTAAGAGTCTATTGAGAAATAGCCTTCCCATGGGTAGGTCTAAAGATAAAGATTTTTGCTTTCTTTAAGCAGATCTTGGGATAATGGTTCCTCAGAAACTAATTCATTTATGATTTTAATTGAATCTTGAATGGACAGACTACTACAACAAATATTTTTGGTTGGTGGTATAAGAGTAATAATCATATAGAATACACCTTTATTTAATTATCTTGAGCGGTATCAGGCAATTGCTCGTCTTGATAAGCATGTGAGTGTTATAGCTTCTCGGCCTCTTTGGCAGGATCCGGGTATAATCCATCTTGTTTACTGGGTATGAACTGAATACCCTCCTTTTTAAAGAAGTTTTCTATCGCCTGTCGTTAGCAGAGTACTGCCTGTACATGCATGGGTATGTTGCCTCTCTCAAGTTTAAAAAGAAATAAGCATTTCTCCTGATTCCAGCAATTATACCGGTACTGTAGAAAAAATAATACCTGATTCCCTGTTTGTACTCCTCTCAGCTATTCTTGCTAGCAGAGATTGTATGGTTACAATAACGCTTCCATAAACTGTTTATGAACTCAGCATAATGTATTTTGGTATAATGGTTCCCGGAAATGAATGAAAATGCCCTTGATCAAGGAAGGAGGGATTGATTTTTCTTGGAGACTGTGTAAGGCGTTCATTATGAAATCAGATTACAGTCTCTCTCTCTCTCTCCTCTCTCTCTCTCTCTCTCTCTCTCTCTCTCTCTCTCTCTCTCTCTCTCTCTCTCTCTCTCTCTCCTCTCTCTCTCTCTCTCTCTCTCTCTCTCTCTCTCAACTGATCTGGATAAATGTTGCGCTTGTAGGCTTGGAGGTCATGTTTCGAAAAGCAGAAGGTGAAGAAGGAGGGGGAGATGATCCGCAAATAACATTAATAACAACAAGGTCACAGCGATGAAGACGAACTCTCACTCTATTAACCTCTCAGCAGGATTTCTCAAGAGATGACAACCGTTCTCCTTTTCTTTTTCTTCCTTCTATTCCTCCTGCTCCTATTACTCCGAATTCTCCTCCTCCTCCTCTGCCTATTCCTTACCATCCTCTTCCTACTGCTGTATTTCATTCTCCTCTTTTTCACCACCTTATCCTACTACTCCTGTTATATATCCTCCTCCTCTTTTCTCATCGTTCATCCTCCATCTCCTCACCCGCCGTTCATCCTCATCTTCTTCCTATTCTTTCTTTCTCATCCTCCTCTTCTTGTTCCTTTTTTCTTTTCTTTCTCCCTCCTCTTCCTACATCTCACACTTCGCTACAGCCTTCTCTTCCTTTCCTCATCCCCTTTCATCTTCCTCTCATGCCCTTTTCCCCTCCTCCTCTTTTCTTCCCCCATTGCTTCTTACTCCTATTTTTCTCTCCCCTTACTAATTACACTCACGTTTTTTTCCTGCTTCTCCTTTTCCCCTCTTCTTCTCCTCTGCTCCGTTTTCCTTATTCTTTTCTTACTCCTTTTTCTTTTCTTTCTCCCCACTTCTTTCACTTCTCACTCTTGCTCTCTTCCCTTCCACATAGAAGAGGGTGTCAATAGCCATAAGTATATAGTTTGTTGCAGAACAAAGTGGCTGAAGATGAAATTTAGCTTGAAAGATCAAACCAGGGATAATTCTTGAAGCCAAAAAAGCTGTTCACTTAGGAACATATGCAAGAAAACAGTCTGTCTCAATGTGCTCAAATATAACCAGAAGAAATCAAAATAACCAAACCCAGCCCTGTATAACCTAATATAACCTATGCCATCCTAGCATATCCTAACCAAACTTAGCTATTTTTATTTCTCTATACATTTAAGCTAGCTATTTTGGAACTAGCTCTCTTAGATCAATATTTTGGTGAAATACCCGCTTGACCGTAGGCCAAGTAATGACCTCATACCTGGATTTGCTTCACCTTTAATTAATATGAGAATAAAAAAGACTAATATGTACAGTTTAGTGAAATATAATATATATATATATATATATATATATATATATATATATATATATATATATATATATATATATATATATATATATATAAGGAGAAGAATTGAATGGATATGCAAGAAGATGGAGATACTACCGCCATCAAAGATAACTTAAAAAAAAAAAATAATATTTATTGATGTATTGGGTGTAGACAGATTTCCAGACATCGTGTAAGTAAAACGAAATGTTGTTTATGTTTAAACAGTTCAAAAGCATAGACAGATGTTCACGGCCTTAGAAGAAAACTCGAAAAAGTAGTTTTCAAAAGTAGAAAGTAGTTACTTATACAGATCTCAGCAGCCTTAAGATTAGATAATATTAATAAGATCTATAAATTAAAAGATAGATCATTTTTGTAATATTAGTAAAGCAGACATGCTTATTATCTAAGTGATGAGGTGTACTTGTATATACGCAAAATAAAAACTGATAATTATACATTGATTTGCC
>JAXCGZ010011494.1:0-37500 GCA_037179515.1 Halocaridina rubra
CTCACCACTTCATTCCTAACCCTATCCAATCGAGATACACCAATCATACTCCTCAGGCATTTCATCTCAAACACATGAGTTAAATGTAAAGTCTAAATCCCGTGATAACATATCTTGGTTAGTAAGTCAGTTTATCAGTTAGGAAGAATATATAACAGAAACAGGTGGGTGCCACCTCAAACACAAATTCGAATTTTCCTTCAGGTTTGACTTTTTTTTTTCTTTTTCTTTTTATACTTAAATTACCATGGTCCAGTTTTTAAGTTAAGATGTGTGTTACCAGAAAGGAGACAAACTGAGTCACTAAATAGCACTTATATGGAGATATAAAAATTCTGTGTGAAGCTAAATTAGAAGTTTTTCTCTTTTCTTTTTTTTCCTCTTTCTCGTCTTCTTTCTATATTCTGTGAGAGGGAGAACATAAAAATGAAGCCATCTCTGTCCCAAACCTCTCCCACCCATGGGTCGGGAGAAGGGGTAGTCATCAGGGGACTTAAACAGAGAATCAAGAAGTTAGAGGAAATGGTTATAAGCCTTGATGATAAAATTCGGAATATGGATGGAGAAATGAAAGAGATTGAAACACTCAGAGAACAAATAAGATCTTTGGAGGAAGCAAATAAAGCACAAGGGCAGGAGAGAAAGGAACTAGAAAAAAGAATAAAGAAGCTGGAAGGGGAAAAGAGTCAACTAGAATCTAGAATTTCTAAACAAGAAGATAAAAACAAACAGCTGAATGACAACCTAAAGGAATTAGATGTTAGTTCACTGCTCTCTTCTGAGAGAGACGAGATTAAGGAAAACATTGAACAGTTCAGAAAAGAGTTCCAGGAGCTGAATATGGAAAATGATGCCATGAAAACGTCCTTTGCTGATGCACTAAAGGGGAATGTGGCAGTAAAAGAGGCTGTAAAGGTGGTGGCACTGGAAAACATACAAACAGTTGACTATAAAGAGACAGTAATCGAAAAAATGAAAGACGTTGTGATGGAAAGGGCAAACCCACTCATCAGACAGGCACTTGATAAGGAGAAGACAGTGGTAATCTCAGGCATAAGTGAATCCCAAGAGCCAACATGGCAGGGGAGACTTGAAGAAAATAAAGCTAGCGTTGTAGACCTGATAAGAAAGCTTGGAGTAGTATGTGGTCCTGAGGATATTGTAAACATACACCAACTAGGTAAATATTCGAGGGAAGGAAAGCCAGACCAACAAAAGTAACCTTTGAGAGAGGGGAAACATGTAGGGAAATATTGTTGAGAAAAAAAAGTCTAAAAGACTTTCAAGAATGCAAAGAAGTGTTCATTAGACGATACAGAACACAGGAAGAGATGGGAAAGATCAATAACTTGTTGCAAGAGGCAAGAAGGTTAAATGATGAAAGAAATGAAGAAGAGAAGAAAAATTTTCGTTGCAGAATACTTCCAGACAAAGGGGAGATAAAGAAGATAATGACAGAAGATCAGGGGATGGGGCCTCATTAAGATTGTTATACACAAATGCTGATGGATTAGCTGGTAAGGCAGTAGAATTAAAAGATAGGATTCACAACAGTAAGGCAGATATAGTAGCAATTACAGAGACTAAGTTGAGTGAGGACATAAACAGTGTCACAGTTTTTCCTAAGGGCTTCAGAATACTAAGGGTCGAAAGATCTGAGAGGACTGGTGGAGGGATAGCACTGCTCATAAGTGAGAGGATTCAAGTTGAAGAAATAAACTTGGCTATAGAAAGTGAGTTCAGGGAATTTCTTGTTGCTCGCATAAATACTGGGTCAGAGAGCATTATAATAACTGTTGTATACAACCCACCAAGGAACCAAAATAGGCTTGAAATTTATGAGGAAAGTCATATAGGTACGATTGAAGTCATAAACTCAGTTGTTAACATGGCACGGGAGAAAAAATGTAGGATTTTGATTATGGGAGACTTTAATCATAAAGAGATAGATTGGATAAATCTTGACCCACACAGTGGTGAGGACTCATTTGGGGCAAGATTCCTAGATTGCATACAAGGGAATTTCCTACACCAACATGTAATGGAACCAACAAGAGCCTGGGGTGGGGATGAGCCATCACTACTTGATCTAGTGTTCACAGATAATGTGTTGGATATTGAAAATATTGAGTATGAACCACCAATTGGAAAGAGTGACCACTGTGTGTTGTTGATGGAGTATATCATTGAAGACATTCTTCCTGAGAGTAGAGGCACTGAGGACATGAGGAGGAACTATCCGAAAGGAGATTACATCAAAATGAATGAGCTTTTTGCAGTTATTGACTGGAGAACCTTATTTTACAACAAATCTGTACAAGAACTGTATGACATCTTTTGTGAGAAATATGGGAAGATAGTAGATTGCTGCATACCTGTCACCAAAGTAGGTGGAATTCATGCCAGAGAGAAATGGTTTGATAATGGGTGTAAAAGAGCTAAGGAGTGGAGAGACAAATGCTGGAAAAGGTATAGGAGGAGAAAAAACATAAATGCCTGGCAAACCTACAAAAGAGCAAGAAATGACTACCTAAGTAAAAGGAGAGAGGCAGAGAGAGACTATGAGAGGGACATCACCAGGAAGGCTAAAGAAAATCCCAAGCTTTTCCACAGCTTTATCAGAGGAAAACTGAAGGTAAAAGAACAGGTTTTAAGGCTAAAGAGAGCGGATGGAAGCATCACTGAGACGGACGAAGAGATCTGCAAAGAATTGAACAAGGAGTTTCAGTCAGTATTTACAGTAGAAAATACCCCACCCCCTCAGATTGCAGTGATAGAAGCTCAAGGGCCGGTATTAGAGAACATCAACCTTACAGCCACAGAGGTATGCAAAGCGCTGATGGATTTAGATGTTCATAAAGCTACAGGTCCTGATGACATATCCCCTCATGTGCTTAAAAAATGCGCAAACACAATATCAGTGGCACTAAGTATCATATTTAAGGAGTCACTGGAGTCGGGGGAGATTCCAAGATGCTGGAAACAAGCAAATGTGATACCTATCTTCAAAAAGGGAAGGAGGGATACGGCTCTGAACTATAGACCAGTTTCCTTGACCAGCATAGTTTGCAAACTTATGGAGAAACTACTAAGGAAACATATCTCTCTTCACTTGGAATCCTTCAACTTTTTGTCAGTGAGGCAACATGGCTTCAGAGAAGGAAGATCAACAGTAACAAACTTATTAGAATTTTATGATGAGGTAAGCCAAATTTTACAGGAAAGAGAGGGCTGGGCAGATTGCATATTCCTAGACTTCCAGAAAGCGTTTGACACTGTTCCACATGGGAGACTTATTAGGAAGCTGCAATCAATGGCTAGAATAGGTGGAAATGTCTTGGAATGGATAAAAACTTACTTAGAAGGAAGGGAACAGAGGGTTAGAGTAAGACACTCAGTGTCTGAATGGAGAAGAGTTAGTAGTGGAGTTCCACAGGGTTCAGTTTTAGGGCCACTTTTGTTCCTTGTATATGTAAATAACCTACCAGAGTGTGTAAATTCATTCATGAATATGTTTGCAGATGATGCAAAGATTGTGAAGAAAGTAAAAAACGAGAACAATGGTAGAGAACTTCAGGAGGATCTAAATAATCTGCATGAGTGGTCAGAAAAGTGGCTAATGAACTTCAATACCTCAAAATGTAAGGTAATGAGAATGGGTACAAGTGCAAGAAGGCCCAAGCTTGACTACTCGGTGGCTGGAGTACAACTTCAAGAGACAGAAAATGAGAGAGATCTAGGAGTAAACATACTGGCAGATTTGTCTCCAGAAATACATATAAATGGCGTAGTAAGGGCAGCATATGCATTCTTATCAAATGTAAGGGTAGCCTTCAGGCACATGGACAAGGAAATGTTCAGAAATATTTATGTAACCTATGTGAGGCCAAAACTCGAATATGCAGCCCCCTTTTGGAATCCGCACTTGAAAAAGCACATAGCTAAGCTTGAAAAAGTTCAAAGACATGCCACGAAACTGGTGCCAGAAATACGCAATCTCGGTTATGATGAGAGGCTGAGGGAATTAGACTTGCCATCACTCGAAGCTAGAAGAGTAAGGGGGGATATGGTGACAGTCTTTAAATTCCTTCATGGTTATGATAGAGTGGATAGGGATCGATATTTCGATATGGCTGGCTCTAGAACTAGAGGTCATAGTTTGAAGCTTCGTAAGAAAACTTGTTTGCAGGATGTAAGGAAATACTTTTTCAGTGTAAGAGTAGTTGATAATTGGAATTCGCTAAGCGAGGAGGTAGTTAATGCTATCTCAATCCATAGTTTTAAGGACAGGTACGATAAGTATCACTAAGTCTAAAAATGGAACCGATCAGGAGACGGGAAGATACGAGCTTTGGGCTCTTTCCCGTAAACACAATTAGGTAATCACAATTAGGTAATCACATTTAGTTTCCGTCTCTCACTTACTTTCATACCCCATAACTCTGATCCATACATCACAGTTGGCACAACCACTTTCTCATACAAAACTTTCTCAACATTCATTTCCAACCCTCTATTCTTCATCACTCCTTTCAATGCACCCAACACTTTACATCCTTCATTCACTCTGTGACACACATCTGCTTCCACTCCACCATTTGCAGCTATGACCGAGCCTAAATACTTAAACTGATTAACCTCCTCAAGTGTCTTTCCATTCAACATAACATTCAATCCAGCGCCATCCTCATTTCTTGTACACCTCATAACCTTACTCTTTCCCACATTCACTCACAGCTTCCTTCTCTCACACACCATTCCAAATTCTGACACTAACTGACACAGCTTTTCCTCTAAATCTGCCACCACCACAGTATCATCTGCAAACAGCAACTGATTCAGCTCTCACTCGTTATCATCCCCATCTACCATTCTCAAACCTCGACCATGCACTCGCTCATTCGCCTCTCTTACAACTCCATCAATATACAAATTGAACAGCCATGGTGACATCACACATCCCTGTCTCAGTCCCACATTCACTGGAAACCACTCACTCACTTCATTCCCTACCCTAACACAAGCTCTACTACCCTCATACAAACTCTTGACTGCATGCAATAATTTACCATTTATTCCATATAATCTCAAAACATTCCACATAGCCTCTCTATCAACTCTATCATATGCTTTCTCCAGATCCAAAAATGCAAAATACACATCCTTACCCTTTGCTAAATATTTCTCACATAACTGCCTAACTATAAAAATCTGATCTATACAACCTCTACCTCTCCTAAAACCACTCTGCACTTCCGCAATCACATATTCTGTCTTATCCCTAATCCTATTAACCAGTATCCTACCATACACTTTTCCTACCACACTCAACAAACTTATACCCCTAAAATTAATGCATTCATACATATCTCCCTTACCTTTGTATAGGGG
The DNA here is from genome assembly GCA_037179515.1 of Halocaridina rubra. Lineage (NCBI taxonomy): Eukaryota > Metazoa > Arthropoda > Malacostraca > Decapoda > Atyidae > Halocaridina > Halocaridina rubra. The sequence goes on from JAXCGZ010011494.1 coordinate 5,392, forward strand.
CACTATACAGGCAATCACCCAATCCACGGGCACCAATGACAACATAAAGCATATATTAAACACTCTCACTAACCATTCCAATGCAGTCACACCCCCTTCTTTCAACATCTCCGCTCTCACACCATCCATTCCAGGTGTTTTACCTGCTTTCGCTTCATACAGTGCCCTTTTCACCTCCTCTCTTGTAATCTCTCTCTCATTTTCATCTCCCATTACTGGCCCTAGAACCCCTCCCACTGCCACTATAGCTGCCTCTCTATCTTCCTCAACATTTAGCAAGCACTCAAAATATTCTGCCCATCTTTTCCTTGCATCGTTCCCTCTTAACATCTGTCCATTCACATCTTTCACTGTCTCTTCCATCCTCGATCCACCCTTCCTTGCTCTCTTCACTTCTTTCCAAAACTTCTTTTTATTCTCCTCATATGACCTACTAAAATCCTGTCCCCACCTAACATTTGCCAACCTCTTCTCTTCCTCTACCTTCCGCTTGGTTTCCCCATTTTTCTCCCTATATCTTTCATACTTCTCCCTACTTTTACATTGCAGCCATTCCTCAAAGGCCCTCTTTTTCTCTTCCACCTTCATTTTCACCCCTTCATTCCACCACTCGCTGCCCCTCCTCATGCCACCTCCAACAAACCTCTTTCCACACACATCACTTGCATGTCCCACAAAACATTCTTTCATCAACCCCCATTCCTCCCCTAACTCCCCAACTTCTCTTTCTTTCACCCTGTCATATGCCACTCTCAACCTGTCCTGATATTCCTGTCTCTTCTCTGGCTTTTTCAACTCTTCCACCTTCACTATTTCCCTTCTACATCCCCCCACACTATTTACCCACTCTTTTGCTACTACCACTTTTGCTTCAACCAAAAAATGATCAGACATCCCAGCAGCCACACCCCTGAATGCATGTACATCTTTCACTCTACCAATCATGCTCTTTGCTACCATCACATAATCCATCAATGCTCTTTCTTTCACTCTTCCATTTGCCACTCTCATCCATGTATACTTATTTATTAACTTCTTCTTAAATAAACTATTACCTATCACCAACTCTTGCTCCACACACATATCTAACAGTCTCTCGCCACTCTCATTCCCACCTGGTACCCCATACTTTCCTACAACACCTTCTATCTCTCCATCACCCACTCTGGCATTCAAGTCACCCAACACAACTACATAGTTCCTTCTACTCAGACCATCCACACATCTAGTTAACTCATTCCAGAATTAATCCCGCTCTTCCTCACTTCTCTCACATCCTGGCCCATACGCACTAATAAAAGCCCAACATTCCCTTCCTATCCTAGCGCTCACCCACATCAGCCTAGATGACACTTCTTTCCATTCCACTGCCTGATTTACCATCCATTCACTCAGCAATAATGCCACACCTTCTCTCGCTTTCCCCCTTTCAACCCAAGACACCCTACCCGTCACATCACCAAATGCCACTTCTCCTTTTCCTTTCATCTTCGTCTCACACAATGCCAATACATCCATCCTCCTCTTACCAAACATATATCCAATCTCACATCTTTTGCTCTCTATAGTACTACAACCATGCACATTTAGACACCCCAAAACTAGAGTTTGGGGAGAAGTTATTCTCCCCTCTACTCCCCTTCTTTTTTGACGTCTCGCAGGAGGTTGATACAAGGGGGGGGATTCCTAGTCCCCCCGCCCCGTCCACTTTTAGTTGCCTTTTACGACACGCAGGGAATACGGTGAGGCTATATACAGAATTACACAAACACACACACGCACACACACACACACACACACACACACACACACACACACACACACACACACACACACACACACACACACACACACAATTAGGTAATCACACACAGAAGATCTGGGGATGGGGCCTCATTAAGATTGTTATACACAAATGCTGATGGATTAGCTGGTAAGGCAGTAGAATTAAAAGATAGGATTCACAACAGTAAGGCAGATATAGTAGCAATTACAGAGACTAAGTTGAGTGAGGACATAAACAGTGTCACAGTTTTTCCTAAGGGCTTCAGAATACAAAGGGTTGAAAGATCTGAGAGGACTGGTGGAGGGATAGCACTGCTCATAAGTGAAAGGATTCAAGTTGAAGAAATAAACTTGGCTATAGAAAGTGAGTTCAAGGAATTTCTTGTTGCTCGCATAAATACTGGGTCAGAGAGCATTATAATAACTGTTGTATACAACCCACCAAGGAACCAAAATAGGCTTGAAGTTTATGAGGAAAGTCATATAGGTACTATTGAAGTCATAAACTCAGTTGTTAACATGGCACGGGGAAAAAAATGTAGGATTTTGATTATGGGAGACTTTAATCATAAAGAGATAGATTGGATAAATCTTGACCCACACAGTGGTGAGGACTCATTCGGGGCAAGATTCCTAGATTGCGTACAAGGGAATTTCCTACACCAACATGTAATGGAACCAACAAGGGCCAGGGATGGGGATGAGCCATCACTACTTGATCTAGTGTTCACAGATAATGTGTTGGATATTGAAAATATTGAGTATGAACCACCAATTGGAAAGAGTGACCACTGTGTGTTGTTGATGGAGTATATCATTGAAGATATTCTTCCTGAGAGTAGAGGCACTGAGGACATGAGGAGGAACTATCCGAAAGGAGATTACATCAAAATGAATGAGCTTTTTGCAGTTATTGACTGGAGAACCTTATTTTACAACAAATCTGTACAAGAAATGTATGATATCTTTTGTGAGAAATATGGGAAGATAGTAGATTGCTGCATACCTGTCACCAAAGTAGGTGTAATTCATGCCAGAGAGAAATGGTTCGATAATGGGTGTAAAAGAGCTAAGGAGTGGAGAGACAAATGCTGGAAAAGGTATAGGAGGAGAAAAAACATAAATGCCTGGCAAACCTACAAAAGAGCAAGAAATGACTACCTAAGTAAAAGGAGAGAGGCAGAGAGAGACTATGAGAAGGACATCACCAGGATGGCTAAAGAAAATCCCAAGCTTTTCCACAGCTTTATCAGAGGAAAACTGAAGGTAAAGAGCAGGTTTTAAGGCTAAAGAGAGCGGATGGAAGCGTCACTGAGACGGATGAAGAGATCTGCAAAGAATTGAACAAGGAGTTTCAGTCAGTATTTACAGTAGAAAATTCCCCACCCCCTCAGATTGCAGTGATAGAAGCTCAAGGGCCGGTATTAGAGAACATCAACCTTACAGCCACAGAGGTATGCAAAGCGCTGATGGATTTAGATGTTCATAAAGCTACAGGTCCTGATGACATATCCCCTCATGTGCTTAAAAAATGCGCAAACACAATATCAGTGGCACTAAGTATCATATTTAAGGAGTCACTGGAGTCGGGGGAGATTCCAAGATGCTGGAAACAAGCAAATGTGATACCTATCTTCAAAAAGGGAAGGAGGGATACGGCTCTGAACTATAGACCAGTTTCCTTGACCAGCATAGTTTGCAAACTTATGGAGAAACTACTATGGAAACATATCTCTCTTCACTTGGAATCCTTCAACTTTTTGTCAGTGAGGCAACATGGCTTCAGAGAAGGTAGATCAACAGTAACAAACTTATTAGAATTTTATGATGAGGTAAGCCAAATCTTACAGGAAAGAGAGGGCTGGGCAGATTGCATATTCCTAGACTTCCAGAAAGCGTTTGACACTGTTCCACATGGGAGACTTATTAGGAAGCTGCAATCAATGGCTAGAATAGGTGGAGATGTTTTGGAATGGATAAAAACTTACTTAGAAGGAAGGGAACAGAGGGTTAGAGTAAGACACTCAGTGTCTGAATGGAGAAGAGTTAGTAGTGGAGTTCTACAGGGCTCAGTTTTAGGGCCACTTTTGTTCCTTGTATATGTAGATGACCTACCAGAGTCTGTAAATTCATTCATGAATATGTTTGCAGATGATGCAAAGATTGTGAAGAAAGTAAAAAACGAGAACAATGGTAGAGAACTTCAGGAGGATCTAAATAATCTGCATGAGTGGTCAGAAAAGTGGCTAATGAAATTAAATACTTCAAAATGTAAGGTAATGAGAATGAGTACAAGTGCAAGAAGGCCCAAGCTTGACTACTCGGTGGCTGGAGTACAACTTCAAGAGACAGAAAATGAGAGAGATCTAGAAGTAAACATACTGGCAGATTTGTCTCCAGAAATACATATAAATGGCATAGTAAGGGCAGCATATGCATTCTTATCAAATGTAAGGGTAGCCTTCAGGCACATGGACAAGGAAATGTTCAGAAATATTTATGTAACCTATGTGAGGCCAAAACTCGAATATGCAGCCCCCTTTTGGAATCCGCACTAGAAAAAGCACATAGCTAATCTCGAAAAAGTTCAAAGACATGCCACGAAACTGGTGCCAGAAATACGCAATCTCAGTTATGATGAGAGGCTGAGGGAATTAGACTTACCATCACTCGAAGCTAGAAGAGTGAGGGGGGATATGGTGACAGTCTTTAAATTCCTTCATGGTTATGATAGAGTGGATAGGGATCGATATTTTCATATGGCTGGCTCTAGAACTAGAGGTCATAGTCTGAAGCTTCGTAAGAAAACTTCTTTGCAGGATGTAAGGAAATGCTTTTTCAGTGTAAGAGTAGTTGATAATTGGAATTCGCTAAGCGAGGAGGTAGTTAATGCTATCTCAATCCATAGTTTTAAGGACAGGTATGATAAGTATCACTATGTCTAAAATGGAACCGATCAGGAGACGGGAAGATACGAGCTTTGGGCTCTTTCCCGTAAACATAATTAGGTAATCACAATTAGGTAATCACACAGTAGGTGTACTTCATGCCAGAGAGAAATGGTTCGATAATGAGTGTAAAAGAGCTAAGGAGTGGAGAGACAAATGCTGGAAAAGGTATAGGAGGAGAAAAAACATAAATGCCTGGCAAACCTACAAAAGAGCAAGAAATGACTACCTAAGTAAAGGAAGAGAGGCAAAGAGAGACTATGAGAGGGACATCACCTGGAAGGCTAAAGAAAATCCCAAGCTTTTCCACAGCTTTATTAGAGGAAAACTGAAGGTAAAAGGACAGGTTTTAAGGCTTAAGAGAGCAGATGGAAGCATCACTGAGACGGATAAAGAGATCTGCAAAAACTTGAACAAGGAGTTTCAGTCAGTATTTACAGTATAAAAAAAAAACACCCCCTCAAATTGCAGAAATAGAAGCTCAAGGGACGGTATTAGAGAACATCAACCTTACAGCCACAGAGGTATGCAAAGCGCTGATGGAGTTAGATGTTCATAAAGCTACAGGTCCTGATGACATATCCCCTCGTGTGCTTAAAAAATGCGCAAACACAATATCAGATGGCACTAAGTATCATATTTAAGGAGTCACTCGAGTCGGGGGAGATTCCAAGATGCTGGAAATCAAGCGAACGTCATACCTATCTTCAAAAAGGAAAGGAGGGATACGGCTCTGAACTATAGACCAGTTTCCTTGACCAGCATAGTTTGCAAAGTTATGGAGAAACTACTAAGGAAACATATCTCTCTTCACTTGGAATCCTTCAACTTTTTGTCAGTGAGGCAACATGGCTTCAGAGAAGGTAGATCAACAGTAACAAACTTATTAGAATTTTATGATGAGGTAAGCCGAATCTTACAGGAAAGAGAGGGCTGGGCAGATTGCATATTCCTAGACTTCCAGAAAGCGTTTGACACTGTTCCACATGGGAGACTTATAAGGAAGCTGCAAGCAATGGCTAGAATAGGTGGAAATGTTTTGGAATGGATAAAATCTTACTTAGAAGGAAGGGAACAGAGGGTTAGAGTAAGACACTCAGTGTCTGAATGGAGAAGAGTTAGTAGTGGAGTTCCACAGGGTTCAGTTTTAGGGCCACTTTTGTTCCTTGTATATGCAGATGACCTACCAGAGTCTGTAAATTCATTCATGAATATGTTTGCAGATGATGCAAACATTGTGAAGAAAGTAAAAAACGAGAACAATGGTAGAGAACTTCACGAAGATCTAAATAGTCTGCATGAGTGGTCAGAAAAGTGGCTAATGAAATTCAATACTTCAAAATGTAAGGTAATGAGAATGGGTACAAGTGCAAGAAGGCCCAAGCTTGACTCCTCGGTGGCTGGAGTACAACTTCAAGAGACAGAAAATGAGAGAGATCTAGGAGTAAACATACTGGCAGATTTGTCTCCAGAAATGCATATAAATGGCATAGTAAGGGCAGCATATGCATTCTTATCAAATGTAAGGATAGCCTTCAGGCACATGGACAAGGAAATGTTCAGAAATATTTATGTAACCTACGTGAGGCCAAAACTCGAATATGCAGCCCCCTTTTGGAATCCGCACTTGAAAAAGCACATAGCTAATCTCGAAAAAGTTCAAAGACATGCCACGAAACTGGTGCCAGAAAAATGTAATCTCAGTTATGATGAAAGGCTGAGGGAATTAGACTTACCATCACTCGAAGCTAGAAGATTGAGGGGGGATATGGTGACAGTCTTTAAATTCCTTCATGGTTATGATAGAGTGGATAGGGATCGATATTTTGATATGGCTGGCTCTAGAACTAGAGGTCATAGTTTGAAGCTTGGTAAGAAAACTTCTTTGCAGGATGTAAGGAAATACTTTTTCAGTGTAAGAGTAGTTGATAATTGGAATTCGCTAAGCGAGGAGGTAGTTAATGCTATCTCAATCCATAGTTTTAAGGACAGGTATGATAAGTATCACTAAGTATAAAATGGAACCGATGAGGAGACGGGAAGATACGAGCTTTGGGCTCTTTCCCGTAAACACAATTAGGTAATCACAATTAGGTAATCTCACACACACACACACACACACACACACACACACACACACACAAGTAAGACAAAGACATAATTCTTTCATTAGAGATATCCCTTTAAGTCAACACCAGTAATATCCACTTTCAGCAGCCGCCAATGGCATACATATACGGTATTGAAAAAGTCAATAACATAGCATTTATAATTCAAGCACTTGATATTGGAATAATGACATCCATATAATGCATAATTCACCAGCCCTCCTCGGGTTAGGGGACAGATTCTTTCAAAATTCCACAATGATTTTCCTTTTTTTTTTAAATAGTTATGTAAATAGTGTTGAGTGAGAATGTAATAAAAAGTAAGACTGAAATATTGCTCACAAAAATAAATACTGAATGAGTCTATATAAACAGCAACTATCAATCACCGTCCATACTGCAAAGATGAGTATTAACATGGCAGTAAATTGAGTAATTCCAAACTAATTGCAGATTTAACTAACACAGCTTCACTACACTGTGACTGCATTTCACTTCAGTAAAAAAGTTTACATTGCACACAAGCTAACACATCACTCATCGCCAAAGCAATATCATCAACAACAGATCAGAGTAAATCTAAAGTTATATTCAGAGATCATATGTTCTTCTCTGATATCAGAAAGTCTGATATGATTCTCTGATCCTTCTTTCCTCCGGAATCATCTGTGAACAGAAGGACCCTACACAAATATACAAAAGTCTTCTTCAAGAAGCATTCAACACGGAATATCCCTCCACATTATATGTTAATGCTTTAAAGCATCAATTTCTTTTCCTATAAAAACTGCTTTATGGTCATTGAAAATTAAACTCCCTATGTAAATTTATTCAATGGACTCAAATTATACCAAATATTAGTTCCTTGCTTCATAGGAATAGGAAAAAAATATACAAATGCAAGATCAAAATAAACCTATCTTTAAATAGCTTACCAAGAAAGTAGCAACAGATACATGTGATAATTCCTGCAAAAGGAAGTCAGCAGTGCCATTTGGACCCTCCTGAATTAGTTGTAGAGGGAGGTAGTCTTCTTTTAATCCCAAAAGCTCAGCCAGAGAAAGTGGGCCTAAAAAAATAAATAAAAAAAGCATTACAGAAAAAGACAAAAATTTAAGAAAGTATTGGTTAAAATACTGTTTACGCTAACACTGCAAAATCAATAAAGCCATATCTGACTCCATACTATCATAAACGAATGGGTAAGATGAAAATTAATATAAATTATAGTAATACAATATAATTTAGCATAAATTTCTGCATGGTTGGGGCTGATGCATTATAACCCTAATAATAAATTTCCTACAGTATTTGTATTAAACTAATTTACAAATAGAGAACATGAGCTCCACAGAAGAATTTCTTTACAGAATGTGCTACATATAAGGCCTTTAGACAAATTTCCTTATTTTCGGTGTCAGCTCCACCCACACAGGCAGAAATACAGAGAGGTTTAAAGGGATGGTTTTACTGCAACAGAAATGCCAGATACTAATATCTGTATGATACAGCAGAAATTATATCAAGAGGTAAAGAAGGGTCTGTAGAGTCTGTTTAGGATAATGCCAATAAAGGAGAAGGGACTCCTTCCTTGTGTATCTCCTACGGTAAAATAACTTATACAGGAACTCTCAGAAGCAAAGATATTCACTATATTTTTAATGCTTTGTGTGTCACTATTATTCTCCACTTGGGGTTGGACATAGATGGACTGAAGCTGGAGAATTAAGGATAGGCGTCCTTCCTATCACCAGTTTTGGGCTTGAACATGGGTCCATCACCTCCCGAGTAGAACACTCTACCAGTTTCGCTACAGTAGTTCCAAAAAGTATTCCCTATATATAAATCATAATTGTTCTGTACATAAAGGTATTCACTATATATAGAACTATTATAAAGCATATCACTGTAATTACCATCCAACATAGCTGTGACATTCGTAATTACAGCTCTGGCATGGTACATGAAAAACATGATATTATCCGACAATGTTTTTGTACCATCATCACTGTCTAGAAATAGCATCATCATATCAGCTATGTCCGCCAACATTCTGCAAAAATGAAAAAAAATCATGACGTCTGCATTGCTTAATATTTTAAGACATTTTAATACGCACCAAATTATACTGCTTTATAATAATGAAATGTAAATCATGACACAAAATTTAATTTGCTTACTTTACCCATGAACAATAGGAAGAGACGTACACTATGTTAAAATGCAGTTAACATAAATAAAAGTTTAACAGAAAACTAGTGAAAGTCAAAATATCGTAATTACAAAACCTGAAATTAAAATGTCAAAGAATATAACTAGAAACTGATTTACCTAATCCTCCAAGAAGAGAAAACCGAATCAGACATACTTAGTTTCCATTCATTAAAGTTTGGCTTAACTGCAGCTTTTTACAGTTACGTTACTTTTGCTTTGGAGCAAACCTAGATTAAGGAACCTAACTATGAATTGTATAAATACTTGCTCACCACAGACTGTCAAATTTTGCATGACAACCAATTAAATTAATTATTTCCATCCCTTAAAATCAAATATAAATATATAAGATAATTTGCTAACCTTATGAACCGCTGAGGAGTTAGGGTGATATCAGCAAAGGACTTTTCCAGCTCTTGAAAGAGGGTGTCTTCTCTTCCCCCTAAACCCAAATCATTCAGAAGAGCTTGGGGATCACTTTGCATCAACAGCTCTAAGAAAGACTTCATCAACTGCAAGGAGGAGCTCACGTTGACTGGGCCAGGCACCATATTCTCTACCTTTTGGAAATATAATGGGATATTTATATTATGCTCTGTATCATGAAAGTGATGTGTAAGCCTTACAAAAACTAGTTTTGTCCTGAAAAAGTGACTTATAACCCTAATGTAGTGAGCTGGGAGGGTTCTATCCGGGTGAAAAGCTGAGAGGTTTTTGCCTTAAAAAGTTCTTTCTCTTCTCTTGTATTGTATTTTCTTCTTCCCTACTCTTTAGAAGTGAGACAAAAATACCGGCCCTTCTTCTTCTGCATGTTCTAAAGGTCCACTAAATGGGGTGGAGCAAGGAGACACTGTTTAATAAAACACTTGCTTAACTACACATGGGTTTCAGTTATATACGCTCTTTTAAAAGTGCCTAACATTACTTGTGCTAATATACAATTATGAACGATTTGTTCAAAAACTACATATTTTCTATTACACTCACCAGATTTGTTACACTACTTGACAATCGATCATCAAACTTAATTTCTTCTATAAGAAAACTGCCATTGGCGCATTGGTAATTTTCGAGCCTTCGGACCTGTTCTTTGATGTGTTGCAAGTTTGCCCAGTGCTCAGGCAAGTACGGAATTTCAGATTCACTTGGGAAAAAACTGCTTATCGTTGTCTCACCACAGGGATACATCATCCATGCAGACGTATTTTGCAACAAGCTATATACTTCCTAAAAATGTACATGCGTACATGGTATGAGATTAAATAAATGAGCATGCACTATTGTATGTGAATAGAGCCTAAATTATTCATCTGGGTTGGGGGAACTTGCACCTAAGTGATGTATTATAGGAATAAAAGCATTAAAAAAATGGACACAACTGCTCTAGACAAATGGACCCATTGCACAATTGTAGCAAAAGACCTTCATCCTCAAATACTCTCTCAGTTATTTTGGAGAGAGAGAAAAAATCAGGGAAAAGAGGATTGCCAGTTCCCATAGTAACCTATTGTTTTTAATACGTTCTTACAAAATACAAGAAATACGAGAGCTTAAATCTTTCTGTCAGTGTGTATATACATACATGGAGAGAGAGAGAGAGAGAGAGAGAGAGAGAGAGAGAGAGAGAGAGAGAGAGAGAGAGAGAGAGAGAGAGAGAGAGAGAGAGAGAGAGAGAGAGAGAGAGAGAGAGAGAGAGAGAGAGAGAGAGAGAGAGAGAGAGAGAGAGAGAGAGAGAGAGAGAGAGAGAGAGAACATGTCGCCATATAAAACAAACTTTATTTCCATTTCAATACAATGGGTATTCGTCAGCCAGGGCAAGCCCCAACCCCCCACTGTGGTGTCCACCCACAGCAGTTCCTGCCAATAAACAGCTTAAACTCTCGGTCTTGGACGGGAACCGATCTTTCGACCTCGTGAATGCGAAGCCAGCGCGTTACGTAAGTAAAGATACGTTACCATGATAACCAATCAAATCCAGCCCAGATTTGAGGGGTAAAATCTCTTTAGAAATACATTGTACTCTATAGAACTTTTACCTTTTTTCTTTTTACATATTTAAAGGCAGTAGTATAGTAAGCCTATTGTGCAATATGAAGTTAGTACTTCAGTTTTAGCGCGTATGATTGAAATAAGATGCAATGTTTGACTCAGGTTGTTCAAATAGCAAAAGGATTGACGTAAAAAGTGTTCATTCATTCCCTCATTCTTAAGGAAGTTCATATTTTTTCAAAGAACAATATACTAATATGCTAACTCACCAACGGAATTCCACTAACTGACCAAAGATAAGGAATAGCTATAATCCTAGGCAGAATATCAGTGTACTGAAGTAATCCTGAAGTATAAGGAGAAGTCTCTTTAATCCACTCAGAAAAGGAATCCTTCACTGTAATACAAATATAAAATTTAAATCAATTTTAATTTGCAGAAATACTGTTCTAGGATTACACTCAATGTAGCATATATGACTTAATCTATTCTAAAGTCTGACTTACAAAAGCACTCTCCGTATGTATTTGTAGATGTTTTCAAATTTTGCATACTTAATCTATATCCACATTGAGCAAAAACTTTTTCAATTAAGTGTTATAAAGTAATTATGTACAAAATAGCGAAACCCAATTTACTTGTTCAACTTATTTACTGTCAAAAACAATGCTTTATGTGAGCTTTCGCAACATGCAAGGAAGACAAATGTAGTAATTTTCCCCCTCCACAAGGGTTAAAAACTTCCCATTTTATACTTACGCATTATCTGAGATAACAGGTGGTAAGAGACATTCATGATGTCTAAGACCTGAGGAATGGGTTCAGGTGCTTGTATTACAGAAGTTTCCAACAGATTCAATAAGGCAGACACCCCATTTATTCTGGAGTAAACAACAAAATTTATTGCTACCAGTGTTCCCACAAAAAATATCCACTCCAGTCATAAACTTTATCAAAAATTAGAAGGTAAAGAAACAATTATATACAGCATGTTTCTACAAAATAATTTATTGTTTTAAAACTTGATAAAAGGGGGTTGGCCGACACAAAGAACAGGCGTTAACCACGAGCCAGGAGAAGTGAATGAGGTATCTTGGCTTATGATGAAAGCGTGTTCTTTCTCTTCGAGCACTCTTCATTTATATTAACAAAATACTATAGACTATCCGATTTCATTCTAGTCTAATATCAAGTGCATACATTCATTTCTCAGAAGTCACATGAGCAAGTACAATGAATAAAATTCTGATAAGTAACGTTAAATCTGCATGTATTTTGTTATGACTACAAAGTACTTCAACGAGCATGCAATTATGATCATTATTATTTGTACTGTCACCCCTTATACCAAAGAATGAGATCCCAACTGTTAATCATATATAATATGATGAACACTGCTTTAGTATATAAAATCATTAGAAGTAGATCTACCTGTAATCAATTTTAATTCTTGCAGTCACAGTTGGCTTCATACATTCATTACTTTAATATTACTTTACCTCTCTAAAATAAATTTACTTTACTATAATATGTAAGTTTTGCAGAGATAAATATGCTACGGTTTTCTCTGGGCTTGATAAGGATGACCAGGATAAAGAACGAATATATTAAGAGGTAGAGAGCAAGTTGAACGCTTGGAGGACATGGTGAGAGAGGCGAGACTGAGATGGTTTGAGTATGTGCTGAGGAGGGATGAGACTTATGTTGGGAGAGAGCTGTTGAGGATGGAGCTGTCAGGTGGAAGGGGGCGAGGTAGGTGAAGGACGAGATTTATGGATGTGGTGAGGGAGAATATGAGAGTGTGTGGTGTGACAGAGGAGGACGCAGGGAATAGGGTGATATGGAGATGATTGATGCACTGTGGAGACCCCTGATGGAAGAAGCAGAAAGATTTGATGATGGCTGGTGATAAAAAGTAACTTTCTCTGAAGTTTAAGGCAGCAAAACAAACTATGAACTTACACATCAGCTGGTAATATTTTGAAAAAAATATTGGAAATATGATGATTTAGATGAAGATCACTTATATTCCAAGGGGATTCCATAACCCTAATCATTTGAAGGGCAGCATCCAAACCTGATGAGACTAAATCTGAAATTACAAAATATATCTTTTTGATATGATTGGCAAAGACTACTCAAAAGTTGCCTTAATGCTGCACTTTAATGTCTATGTAATTCTTTCTTTCCTCAGGAAGTTTTAGAATTGTAGTAATTCATAGGTTTCTTGTACATGGTAAAGACACCCAGCAGTATTTCCTCATGAACTACAGTATATTACTTTCCTTTGAACCTTTTCGATGGGACTTATGAGCTGACCAAACTCAGTGTCCGGCTTGTGCCAAAAAAAAAAACTGTGAGTCACATTACGCCACCACATGAAAGATACACAGTGTAATAAACTATGCTCCTGTTTTGAAATTAATAAAGACGTGACTGCATAAAAATATGGACAAAATATGGCTAGAATTTTTTTAACTTGATGCCATAGCTCATGCTAGTGAAGTGTCCACAGCCGAATTAAAATGGGAGACATTAAGGCATGATAAACTCAAAACGAATTAAAACATATAGTTCACTTTCCAATACACTGAAGAATTCCTCTACCTGCTACATCTGACAATTGCTTGGTGTTGATAAATGTCAGAATTCCCGGTGGGATGTGATGAGATAAATTTGCAGTCTGCAGCTCAATTAAACCAGTTTTTGCAAGGTTTAAACATATCAAAGTCCTGTCGCAAGTATAAGAATAAGTAAAATTAAATATTTTTATTACACATCAACATAAACAACATTAATGTAAGGCCTTTTGCCTTTACTATTGTAGTTTTGTAGATATCTCCTATATTTTTGTAAAATCCTTCTATATACTAAATATTTATCTACTGATGTATTACAGAAAATTATATCTTCATATAAGTTCAATATGGCAAATTATAAGACTCGTAAAAATACAAAAATCTCAAGTATGAAACTTGACTCACATATTCTGCAAAAAATACTTGGCATCATTGATGCCATACTCAAGGACTTCAATCGTTCTGGCATCTCCAGGCGGGAGCTCACCCATGTAACTATCAATGAATTCTAGAGCAGATCTCTTCTTTCTATTCACTTCCCAAGGTTGGCTGAATAAGGTATGAGCAGTATTATTCAATGCTTTATAGAAGCTCATAACATCAAGGAGAAGCTGTGAGGTGTTTGATGAATTGTGGGATGCCAACAGCTGAAAGATATAACGCATGCATTTAGTTATGCCACGTATTTTTGGTATATAAATATCAAAAAGTTTTTATAGGTAGTAATAAGAATAGTAAAACTAACCATACAGAAATGGATAATAGTTAAATAGATATATAACTTTGAATATGACATACTGAGGACGCAAGTTTTGCTTTGCTCCAGATTTATTTCTGTATCACTGTGTGTCACGTTTAATTGAAGAGTTTTCAGTGTATAGGAAAGAATAAGAGAATCATATGTCTTCAATGGGATTCAAACTAACCAATTACTCCCATCAATGTTTAATTATCTGAGAACTAAACAGAGCCTTTTCAAATTAAAACAACTATAGTGGCCATGACTGACTGCTAAAAAAAAAAAAATCAGTCATCTCTTACTGTAAAAGTAAAGGACAGAGAAACGTTTCTTCCATTGTCAAAGTAAAGGGAATGATACAAGTTTCTTTCAATGTAAAAGTAAGGGACTAAGAAACGTTTCTTCCATTGTCAAAGTAAAGGGAATGATACAAGTTTCTTTCAATGTAAAAGTAAGGGACTAAGAAACGTTTCTTCTACTGTAAGAGTAAAGGACTTAGAATTGTTTCTTCCACTGTAAAAGTAAGAGACTGAGAAACGTTTCTTTTACTGCAAAAGTAAAGGACTGAGGAACGTTTCTTCCAATGTAAAAGTGTCTGGGAAACTATTATTCTACTGTAAAAGTAACGAACTGAAAAATGTATTCAAGACCTCTTTCCCTTCGAAAGCACAATGCATGGATTGGCTGCTAAAAAGAGAAAATAAAAGCTGATAGAGAATATGAGAAATAAGAGAAAGAGAGATTGAAATATAAAGAAAACAATATTTCTAGACTTAATTCATAAGAACATACCTGTTGCAGTGCCGGTGGATACACGATGGGTCGCAAAAGTTCTTCTATTTGATAAAGATAACCACTCTTCTCGGGCTTACAAAGGAGCTTTTCAAATGTTATCCAATCAGCTTCACTAATATTTAGCCAAGATGACTTTGTACAAGTCCAGTTAACCAAGTTATCCTCAAGGACCAAGTTCTAATGACATACAAAAAGTAAAAACCAGATGAAATAAAAGTGTTTTTGTTTGTTTTTTAAATCTGTCTATGATTTCACAGGCTTGTTAGGGAGCAGTGATTACCTAATTGTGATTACCTAATTGTGCTTACGGGAAAGAGCCCAAAGCTCGTATCTTCCCGTCTCCTCATCGGTTCCATTTTATACTTAGTCATACTTATCATACCTGTCCTTAAAACTATGGATTGATATAGCATTAACTACCTCCTCGCTTAGCCAATTCCAATTATCAACTACTCTTACACTGAAAAAGTATTTCCTTACATCCTGCAAAGAAGTTTTCTTACCAAGCTTCAAACTATGACCTCTAGTTCTAGAGCCAGCCATATCAAAATATCGATCCCTATCCACTCTTATCATAACTATGAAGGAATTTAAAGACTGTCACCATATCCCCCCTCACTCTTCTAGCTTCGAGTGATGGTAAGTCTAATTCCCTCAGCCTCTCATCATAACTGAGATTACATTTTTCTGGCACCAGTTTCGTGGCATGTCTTTGAACTTTTTCAAGCTTAGCTATGTGCTTTTTCAAGTGCGGATTCCAAAAGGGGGCTGCATATTCGAGTTTTGGCCTCACATAGGTTACATAAATATTTCTGAACATTTCCTTGTCCATGTGCCTGAAGGCTACCCTTACATTTGATAAGAATGCATATGCTGCCCTTACTATGCCATTTATATGTATTTCTGGAGACAAATCTGCCAGTATGTTTACTCTTAGATCTCTCTCATTTTCTGTCTCTTGAAGTTGTACTCCAGCCACCGAGTAGTCAAGCTTGGGCCTTCTTGCACTTGTACCCATTCTCATTACCTTACATTTTGAAGTACTGAATTTCATTAGCCACTTTTCTGACCACTCATGCAGATTATTTAGATCCTCCTGAAGTTCTCTACCATTGTTCTCGTTTTTTACTTTCTTCACAATCTTTGCATCATCTGCAAACATATTCATGAATGAATTTACAGACTCTGGTAGGTCATTTACATATACAAGGAACAAAAGTGGCCCTAAACCTGAACCCTGTGGAACTCCACTACTAACTCTTCTCCATTCAGACATTGAGTGTCTTACTCTAACCCTCTGTTCCCTTCCTTCTAAGTAAGTTTTTATCCATTCCAAAACATTTCCACCTATTCTAGCCATTGATTGCAGCTTCCTAATAAGTCTCCCATGTGGAACAGTGTCAAACGCTTTCTGGAAGTCTAGGAATATGCAATCTGCCCAGCCCTCTCTTTCCTGTAAGATTTGGCTTACCTCATCATAAAATTCTAATAAGTTTGTTACTGTTGATCTACCTTCTCTGAAGCCATGTTGCCTCACTGACAAAAATTTTAAGGATTCCAAGTGAAGAGAGATATGTTTCCTTAGTAGTTTCTCCATAACTTTGCAAACTATGCTGGTCAAGGAAATTGGTCTATAGTTCAGAGCCGTATCCCTCCTTCCCTTTTTGAAGAAAGGTATCACATTTGCTTGTTTCCAGCATCTTGGAATCTCCCCCGACTCCAGTGACTCCTTAAATATGATACTTAGTGCCACTGATATTGTGTTTGCGCATTTTTTTAGCACATGAGGGGATATGTCATCAGGACCAGAAGCTTTATGAACATCTAAATCCATCAGCGCTTTGCATACCTCTGTGGCTGTAAGGTTGATGTTCTCTAATACCGGCCCTTGAGCTTCTATCACTGCAATCTGAGGGGGTGGGGTATTTTCTACTGTAAATACTGACTGAAACTCCTTGTTCAATTCTTTGCAGATCTCTTCATCCGTCTCAGTGATGCTTCCAGCCGCTCTCTTTAGCCTTAAAACCTGTTCTTTTACCTTCAATTTTCCTCTGATAAAGCTGTGGAAAAGCTTGGGATTTTCTTTAGCCTTCCTGGTGATGTCCCTCTCATAGTCTCTCTCTGCCTCCCTCCTTTTACTTAGGTAGTCATTTCTTGCTCTTTTGTAGGTTTGCCAGGCATTTATGTTTTTTCTCCTCCTATACCTTTTCCAGCATTTGTCTCTCCACTCCTTAGCTCTTTTACACCCATTATCAAACCATTTCTCTCTGGCATGAATTACACCTACTTTGGTGACAGGTATGCAGCAATCTACTATCTTCCCATATTTCTCACAAAAGATGTCTCTCATAAAGATGACTCTAGAACAACTGGTCACAATCACCAGCTCCGTAAGCGTACAGGCACACCAGACGTGACAAGCCGGGAGGTAGCATGGAGCGATGATGAGCGGCGAGATCAGCGTCATCGCGATGCCTGTCCAAATAGGAAGCGTCAACGTCTCCCGCGGCAGATAGTCACAAGTCACAAGCATGACTGAAGAGAATGATGAAAATAGCTAGGGGTGGTGCTAGGCAGTGCGCATCATTTTGGAACATGTTGCATTGCGTAGCGTCAAGCGAGGAGGGTAAGTAGAGCGACAATCCTCCCCGATCATCCAGTGTAGCCACCCATATATAACTTAATGAGTTTCATCATGTTGCATCATCCCTCCCCGCTCAAGCCTCCCCGCTCGTTGTATCTGGTGTGGCCGTATCCTAAGATTACATTTCAGTTGGAAGTAGGCAAGCACTTCTTTAGTGTAAGAATACTTGATAACCATAAGTCCCTAAGCGAGGAAATTACAAATGCTAAATACAATTGTTGTTTAAGAAAACATGCAATAAGTTCTGGATATTAAAACAAAAGTTGATCGCCAGGAGATGGAAGTAAAGAGCATAAGGTTCTTTTCCATGAACACATTCCCATGCTTTCTTCTTTATTTTTTGTAACTTGATACTGCATCTCAAGGAAGCCAGAAGAGTATTCACAACTGAAACTAAAGGGGATTCTGCAGAGTTTCATCTTATGCTGTACATATTCTCTCATTCTATCAGCTGTGTTGTGGCAAGTAGTATATCATAAGATTACTGTAGAGAACTGCAGAAAATCACTTTGTGGTTAGTAGAATTTTATAATATTACTATACAGAACTGTATAAAAATGTCACTTTGTGGATAGCATAACTTGATAAATTTACTATACAGAACCGCATAAGAAGTCACTTTGAGGTTAGTAGGACTTTAAAAAAATCCTATAAAAAGCTAAATAAAACATGTCACTTTGTGGTAAGAAGACTTTATAATATTACTACATAGAACTTAATAAAAAATAACTTTGTGGTTAGTAAAACATTACAAAATAACAATATAGAATCGCATAAAATGTCACTTTGCGGTAAGGAGATTTGATAAAACTACTATACAGGTTTGCATAAAATATGTCACTTTGTAGTTGGTAGAATTTTATAAAACTGCTATACAGAACTGCATAAAAATATGATACACTGTGGTATGTAGACTTTATAAACTTATTATACATAACTGCATACAAATGAAAAAAAATGTCACTCTACCTTGGTGAGAGTAACGTTGGAAAATGTATGAAGAATATGCAAGGCCACTGGGGTTGGCAAGTCTTTCACCCACATGGCAGAATCTTAACAGAGAACACAAGAGGTAGTTACATTATCTTCACTGGCAGTTCCTCATATTACTAACATATCCACATCAAGCATATTTATACAAGCAAATTATGTTAAGTTACAACTCCAAGAAAAACATCCATCTCCAATAATTTAAAAATAGCAAAAAAAAGTTGGCTTACAGTTGAATTCGAAATATGTAATGGTCATAATACTACTATTTTATGATGAATTCCAAATACGTAATAAACAAAAGACTACTATTTTGGGACAAATCACAAATAGTTATTGGCTTTGATGGCGTTTAAATATTTAATGGCAATACACATTTTAAATCTAATCATTCATATCTTGAATACGAGGACGCCATAGCCTTATTTCCCCAAGTTCAATCCGTCTATGGGCTCCCCCATATGAGGACTAATAGTGATACATAAATTATACATATCTTGAATATTAAGTAAATACAGTTCTAGGTTTTAAACTTTTATACTTTTTAATACGTTTTATACTTTTTTAAACTTTTTCAGTAACAAGTACTTACAGTTAGCAACTTGAAGACTTTTGGTAGTCATAAATATCATCAGTGAAAGAATCGGCACAAAGGACTGGATGTTACTTTTCATTTCTGGAACCATTCTTTCCACTGCCAAGTTCACGGAGGTACCCACCCTAAGAAAAAAAAATATATAATTTCTTTACTACCCCACTCTAAGGAAAATAAAATTTCTTCACTACCTCATTCTAAGAAAAAATATTTCTTTAATACCTCACTCTAAGGAAAAAATACGGTACTTCTTTAATATCCCACTCTATGAAAAGTGAATTCTTTATTACCCAATCTAAGAAAAATATAATTTCTTTAATGCATCTCATTTCTGCTTATCATATAAAGGGTGGAAAAGAATTTGACATATATATAAATAATTCAAACAAGTGTGCAAGCTCATCAACGTGACAGAGAGTGCCCGACTTACCCATAAGACAAGCTAGGGCAGTTAAAGAATGGCTAATATAATGTCAAATGAATGTATTGTACTGTTACTCAAATTTACCAAAACAGTTCAATATAAAGATGTCACTATATCATGGGGTACAGTACAAAACATCATTATCAAAGATAATGCAAAAAAGTAGTAGTACATAAACTAGATATCTAAAAATATAAATGTGGACATGGAAGGAGTTCTTTATACAATGTTAGGAAATTGATTATAAACTGCATTCCATACAGATTCCCATATTGTTCCCGTAAAATTCCAAGTAATGACTAAAACCCACCTTGTAATATTAAGTGGATCAGGTCCAATGAGTTCTGGTAACAATGCTGTGGCCAACATAAGTAAAGAATGAGTCTCAGGGATTTTCGTTAATTCTTGAGTGATGGTCTCGAGTTCGAATCCCATTTGGGATACAACAGCTGATACAGTGTTGAGGAGGTTTTTCCATGGCTCCGTCTTGTACTGCGAGATAAATATTATGCTATATGTGTTATTCAGTGCTTTGCATCTAGACAAGGAGATACTTCTATCTCGCAGCTCAGAGAAGGATTTTGACAAGTTTTCTGATCATTATCTACCTTGTAAATCAACTTCCAAAACAGCAATATGCAAAGCAACAGGTGATTACAAAATAAATATCAACCAACCCATAAATATTAATAAAAGTAATAAATGATTACAAAATAAATATTAACAAACCTATAAATATCAATATCATAAAATAAATATCAACAAACCAAAATTTATCAAAATATTTTAGTGAAAATGGCATAAAACAAAATTTACTTATTCAACCTACGTCTTCTTCAGCAATTCTCATCAAGCCTTTCGGAGTAAGGAGTACACTGGCAGATTTTGGTGAATAGAGAGCAGCAGTTGTAGGTGTCGAGTTTAGTTTCATAAAGTCTTCGGCTATGGACATCAGTTTGGCCAAGCTAAGGAAGAGCGAAGTGACTCATGTTAGTATCTGCATTAATTGAGCCCAATAATATAATACTGAATGACAGTTGGTACATTAAGATCATGTAAAAACCTTTCAAGCAAAATAAGAAATATATCTAAGCATACATCAAGGAGGGGGACATTATTCCATAAGAGTCTATTTTAAAATTCATAACTAATAGATTTCATTACTTTTTGAAAAATAGTCGAAATATTTGCATTCACATGAGTGAGGTCTATCGATTACTTCTTAAATAGAAGTTACCTTTCAGAATTCCATCCTGTATCATATAAGATATTCACAGCTGATATCATTGGACTGATATATGTGGAGAGGGAGTCTAGCATTGTTGCTAGAGGAGCCAGTGCTTCTAGTCTTCCAAGTGAGGCTAGCATACTTCCAAGTTCTTTCACTAATGACTCAGCCTGGTATCCTCCTATTGCCTTTAGTACGTCTGACACCTAAAGGCAGGAAATGGAGGTTTGATCACTTTACCCAAACATATTTGTACTGCCCATTACATGCTTTGCCTTCAAAACAAAGCCAAGAAACCTGCTCTGGAACATCTTACAGATATATGAGTTCCTGAGAAAAATTTAAATAGGAATGGGTACACCTCATATCTAAGAAATTAAAAACACAGGTAACGCCTCTTATGAAAAATATGTTGTTTAGTAGTAATTTCTCTAATAACACTACACCATAAGCACTTACATTTTAATGGAAAAAGCGATACAGTAGTTGCATTAAGAAAAAGAAAGCAGGAATTAATATATTTTTCAAAAATATTCCTCACCAAACTTGAAATTGAAATCCTGAATAACACTTTTGAGATCAAATACAGTACTTTAATTTCGTAGTCAGTTCAAGAAGAGGACTAATAGAATGTAAGTAATGCAAAAAGTTATTCAGCATTCTCAATGTCTCTTTTGCATAAATCATTCACACTGTTCTATAAACCACTTGCAATCTGTCTTTTACATAAATTGTTCAGTGTGTTCCATACACAATGGTCATTAAGTTCTTATGACCTTGTATTAAAGACAGAATTAAATTACAATAGCAGTACTGTACTTACAAATAAAATTGACAGCTAGGCATCAATACCAATATGATTTGTGCTCGCTTCATCTTGCATACAAATGTTTTGTCTATGGGCTTATCATTTGCACAGAGGCATTCTTACAAGCATTTGCATTATTCAGCCTTTTCACATATGAGATATTCGAAACTAACAGCATATTAGGTAATCAAGAGGTTGCCTTATTTGGTATGCTGTACAAAATTTCATAATAGATCAATAATTAGAGAGTATAACCCACCTTATCAAACAGACTGATAGGGTCTATGGAGCTAACAAAAACACGCGTAATATTCAAGACTTCTGTCTGAGGAAGATTACAAAGGCTGCTGGATACATTAATGATCTGATCTCTTGAAGGTGTAACTAGAAACTGACCGAGTTGCTCTACTGTGCAAACAACAGCTTTTATATCACGGTAACCCACCAAGGATAAGACCTGAAAAGCATTGTCGAGTTATTTTCTATATTAATAACACTGTAGTCATCACAATTCCTCCTTTCATGAAATTAGATGTTATGTCATACGGTTATTAAGTTCTCAAATGCAAAAATCACTTTCAGCACTTATACAGACAGTGTTGCTAAAGCAGCAATGAAAATAAAGATCAAAGTCTATGTAAGTTACAAATCGATTCAAAGTGTTTAACTCCATCTATTAGGTACTGCAATGGGGTACATCTAAATCTTACTCTGGCCATGTCAATTCGAGACTGCATAACAGCATCTACTACTCCTGGAGCAAGACCATGTTCATCCACTAATATGGTTTTCAAATCACTAGGAGACCGTATTATGTCTTGAACCCGTAATCCATTCTCTATTTAAAATAAAATAAATAATTATATGCATATGAAAATCAAATACTTCAACGATAAAAAAAAAAAAATCAGCTTGTACAGACTTTCATTAGGTAGCATAAGATATAAGAGGATGAAACTGAGCTCTGTCAGGTTTATCAATTACAAAATAGAAATAGAATTATGGCACACATAATCACAATGATCAAACGCAACATATGCACAAAAACTCACCCATGAGTTCTGTGAGATTAGGGTGAGTTAGAAACTTCGTGGCATTGGCAAGGAGGCTGATACTGGAGGGCAAGGCAATAAGCTGGGAGAGCTTTCCTTCTTCATCATCCACATTCCAATAGGTCTCGTTCAACAGAGAATTTATCCTGTATAACCCAATCAAGATATTAGCGAAGGTATTGAACATGGTGAGACGAATCGATGAAATCAGAAATAAAATGACAAAACCTCTCCATTTTTAAGATTACACTTTACTTACAAAGCTCCATCATACTGGTCGACCACATCATCCTCTCCTTCATCGTTACAGTTGTTAGGAAGATTACAAACAAATGATTGTACCAGATTGAGGGACGATTTTGTGGAGACTGATCTGGCCATGAAGTGACCTGCATCACAACAAAAAATAAACAATTAATAAGTTATTATTGCAAAGAGAGATTATCACTAAGAATTACATTCAGTAGCATATGATGTGACAGATAATATAAGTGGTATCTTGACAGAATTTCCACGGAAAGATAAAATTAACAGAGAAAGTTAACCTATTAAGTGTCTTTTCCATATAATAACACTAAATCCCACTGAAACTTGCAGGGCGACCACAAATAAAAAAAAAAATCGGGAGACAGATGGAACTGAAGCATAAGTCTCGAGCTTCACCCCATCTGTCAAATTGTTCCGTAGCAAGAAAAATGAATTCAGGATAGACTGGATAACCATCCATTTACCCATTATCCATATTAGTCGACTCTTACAAAACATATGGAGAGAGAAATAGTATTGGTTTCTCGACCAAGTCCTGGGGTAATGAGTAAAAAAAAATGAATCTCATATGGCTTCATGATAGGAATGTATGTGAATAAACTTAAGTTATTTACATGGTTTTTGAGACACTGGCGGCACAGTTGATTTCAACATAGCCAGAAAAGCAAAAGGCAGGACAGCCACTGCCAACGTTCCGAGAATCCAAGGCTGGAAACGAATTAATATGTTGTAATTAGCAAATAGAAATGAGTTAATATATTGCAATTATTAAATGCAAATGAGGCTTTTAGAGGCTCATAATGAATGCGTAAGTTTCTGCAAAAGCATGCACATACTCAAAAATACACGTAATACATAATCAAGAAAATGCACACAGACTTAAGCAGGATTTTACACAGTTCCTTACTGATAATGCTTACTTTGATATCTATATGCAACAGACACAAGTCACCGCTTTGAGTCCCAAACTATACATTCATCTATTTACATAAGGGTTAATGAAGTAGAAAAAAATGTGGGAAAATCGATCATAATAACAATAGGGAATGAGAAGAGGACTTCTACTGTGGGAAAATGAAAAAATATGTACACACTGCATATGGTGTACAAATGTCATAAAGATTATATTAGCTAAGTTCAACACATCTCTCTTCATTGCAAGACTTCTCATTCAAAAAAAGGAACTTTAGATCAAATATAAGTGACTCTCTCTCTCTCTCTCTCTCTCTCTCTCTCTCTCTCTCTCTCTCTCTCTCTCTCTCTCTCTCTCTCTCTCTCTCTCTCTCTCTCTCTCTCTCTCTCTCTCTCTCCCTTACCTAATTAAATAGCATAAGAGAATGTATCCACTTCCAAATGAACAGGGATCTCTGGCTCTTGCCCCTAAGATATATATATATATATATATATATATATATATATATATATATATATATATATATATATATATATATATATATATATATATATATATATATATATATATATATATATATATATATATATATATATATATATATATATATATATATATAACCATGGCTATATATGCGTGTTCTTTGGCTAGGCCACCTCCTTAACAAGGGGGGAATGGAGCCACTGTATATAGACAGATATTTCTGGTCATGTAACTTACCCATTGCCTGGAGTAGTAAAGGTAATACCTCCACAAGGAACATCTGAGCTGCGCTAATATACCGCTCCCCATGACACCTCTTCACACTACTGATGGAAAACATAAAATATATTAAAAAAAAAAATTAAACTTTTAATAATACTTTTAACAACGCACAACTTAACATTAAACAATAAATTCATATCAGTGACAAGAATTATAACCATAACGTACAGCAAACACTCTGGCCAGCTTTACAGAAATGAAAAGAATTAACAATGATGGAGGCAAACCAGCTACGGTTGTCGGGTCCCATGGCAAAAGATCTTTGCCCACTTACTCTTCTGGCGACCAAGCAGAAAGGTGAGGGGGAACAGACTCAAACCTATATCCCCAAAGTGACAAGAGGGATGACTTGGGGAATTGGCTTCTAGTGGATGTGTGCTCTGACTCGGCCACTCCTCTTACACGTGGGAATTAAGGGCAATATATATATATATAATATATATATATATATATATATATATATATATATATATATATATATATATATATATATATATATATGATAAGGAAGGCCATCAATGACACAACACATAGAAGAAATAACGCTATATTTCGGATCCTAACTGGACCCCTTCTCAAGCATAAGTGAGTGTAAAATAACAATGACAGAGAGAGAGTAAAAACAAAAAGGACTCAGGAGACCTAAGGGAATTAAAAATGAAAGAGAGTATGTCTGGTCTAATCCAAAAGAAATAATACCCTCGATCAAAGAAAATCGACAAAATCGTTTATAAGTCATTAACAACAGAATGCATTAATTTCTAATCCCACAAACCAAACAGAAGAAATGACAATAATGGTAAAAAAAATAATAATATAAATATATATAATTATGCACATAACTATTCATACATATACAAACACATGTACACACATACCCATATGCATGTACATACACAAATATTTATATATATATATATATATATATATATATATATATATATATATATATATATATATATATATATATATATATATATATATATATATATACATATTAATATATATACATGCACACATATTCACACACACGAGTGCCTATAAAAAAAGTGTGTAAGATAATGAACAAAATTGAAAAATAAAAATATTGGGAAAGATGAGACTTCTTCTTCCTTCGACCTTATTAATCCCACTGAATAGTGGAGTCGGCCGCTCGAGTCAACTTCCTCCACTTGTTCCTATCCCTTGCATCTCCCTCCTCCGATCCAACTTCAACCATATCCCTCCCCACCACGTCCATCCATCTGATCCGCTGGCGCCCCACACTCCTTCTCCCTATCACTGGCATGTTCTTAGCTCTCCTGATTGGTTCCTCCTCCTCTCTTCTTACTACATGGCCATAGTATCTCAGACGAGCTTCCCTAGCCTTCTCTATGGCATTACAAATTCCACACATTCTTCTTATATCTCGACTCTCCCTTCTCTCCAGTAATGATATTCCAGCAATCCATCTAACCATCCTTATTTCTGTTCTCTCCAACAGTCCCTCCTCTCTCCTCCTAAGTGACCAAGCTTCTACCCCATATGACAGTACAGGCCCGACCACTGTCTTGTAGATCTTCATTCTGAGTTTTAACGGCATTTTCTTGTCTAAGATGACTCCAGTCACTTCTTTCCATTTTCGCCATGCTTCCCTCACTCTCTGTCTCACTGCTTTCTCAGTACCTCCCTCCTCTGTTAATACTGATCCCAAGTAGTTAAACTCACTGCTGTGACTTAGCACTGTACCATCTTCCATTTGGAGGTTTACCTCTTCCAGACCTCCTTTACTACTAACCATTAGCTCTGTCTTTCCTGGGTTTACTTTCAATCCTTTCTTTTCGAGGGCCCTTTTCCATGCTAAAAACCTTTCTTGCAGTTCATCTTCTGTGTCTGCTATAATGACTAAATCATCGGCAAACATCAATTCCCACAGCTCTTCATTATTTCTTAACTCTCTTGTCAAAGTGTCGATAACAACGAGGAACAAGAACGGACTCAGAGCTGATCCCTGATGGAGGCCGACCTCAACAGGGAATGCCCCAGTCTCCCCATACTTTGTCTGTACGGTGGTTCCTGCCCCCTCATACATCATCTTCACTATACTTACTAACTTCTCTGGTACTGCTCTCTTTCTCAGACACCAATACACCACTCTTCTCGGTACCCTATCATACGCCTTTTCAAGATCCACAAAACACATGTAAACTTTTCTGTTTCCTTCTAAATACTTTTCTTGGACTTGACGTACTATAAAACTTGCATCCACTGTGCTCTTTCCTTTCATAAATCCAAACTGCTGTTCATGTATATCTATCAAGACTCTCAACCTTCCTTCCACTAATCTTTCTAATATCTTAAACACATGCTTCAAAAGCTTTATTCCCATGTAGTTCCCACAATCTAACACGTCTCCTTTCTGTTTATATATTTTAATCATCCAGCTATCATTCCAGTCCCTTGGCATTTCCTCTACCTCCCAGATTTTATCCAACAGTGTATGCACCCACTCTTTTCCTAGATTTCCCAAAGCTTTGATCATTTCTATTGTTATCTCTGACTTTCCTGCAGCTTTATTTGATTTTCTTTTCTTTATAGCATTTTCTACTTCACTCTCACTGATGTTTGCTATCGGTCCCTCTACTGGAGGAACATTTTCTAGTTCTTCACAATCGTCTTCAGTGTTTAAGAGATGTGAAAAATATTCTTTCCACCTCTTAACTTCTCCTTCCTCTATTAGGATGTTTCCATTTTCATCTTTTATGATTTCTACTTCTACGTCCTGACTGTTTTTTCTTCTCGATTCTGCAATTTTGTAAATCATCTTTTCTCCCTCTGGTGTTCCCATCATATCATGCCACTCTCTCTTTGCTTCTCCCTTTGCAATGGCTACCATTCTCTTTGCTACTCTCTTTGTTCATCTGTACTCTTCTCTTGTTTGGTGATTGTTATTTTCTTCCCAGGCTCTTCTGGCTATACTCTTCTCCTTCACAGCTGTTTGAATATCTTGATTCCACCACCATGTTTCTTTTTCTTGCTGCTGCCTACCACTTGTCCCGCCACACACCTCTGCTGCTGCTGGAACCACAATCTCTTTCATATCAACCCATATCCCTTCAGGTGACTCTGACATTCCATTCACATATCTCTCTTCTTGTGATCTTTCCACTTTTTTTCTGAACTCTCCTGCCTTCTCCCCATTCAGCTTCCAAGTTTTAATCCTCCTATTCCTGGCTGGGGGTTTTCTACACTTCACTAATTTGGACCTAAAATCTGCAACTACCAGTTTATGTTGACCTACGACAGATCCATTTGGCATAACTTTACAATCCATAACTTTACAATCCAAGATGAGAAATGCTAATAATAATACAAACAACAATAGTAATAATCCTAAAAATAATAATAATACAAAAAATTATAACAATAGTAACAAAAATAGCAACCAATACCAAAATAATAATAATATAAATAATATTAAAAAACAACAGCAACAATAATAATAAAAATAATAATGATAATAGTAGCGTAATACCGCAAATAGAGACAAAACAATATTGAAAAAATAATACACACAATGAAAAACGACAATATGGTTGAGGATTTATCTTGTGGGATTACTTCGCTGAGGCTGTGCTTCAAAAGCGTTTTATCAACTATGTCAGTGGTCCATTTGCCCCCTTAGTAAATTGATATTGTCCTTCATTTCAATGAGGGAAGATTCCACAATTTTTCGTTTGAATTGAAAAGTGCTTTTCAATAACATAATGGCCCCACTCCAATCAATACTATGTTTTCTATGTGTTGTTTCACTGATGGGCTTCCTTACCATTTAGTGCTGTATGCTAACAGTTTGTGCTTATATATATATATATATATATATATATATATATATATATATATATATATATATATATATATATATATATATATATATATATATATATATATATATATATATATATATATAGTATATGAATGAAGGGTGGCCAATGAAGGAATTGAAATACACACACACACACACACACACACACACACACACACACACACATGGCTGGCTCTAGAACTAGAGGTCATAGTTTGAAGCTTCGTAAGAAAACTTCTTTGCAGGATGTAAGGAAATACTTTTTCAGTGTAAGAGTAGTTGATAATTGGAATTGGCTAAGCGAGGAGGTAGTTAATGCTATCTCAATCCATAGTTTTAAGGACAGGTACGATAAGTATCACTAAGTCTAAAATGGAACTGATCAGGAGACGGGAAGATACGAGCTTTGGGCTCTTTCCCGTAAACACAATTAGGTAATCACAATTAGGTAATCACACACATGGAAATGTTTTGGAATGGATAAAAACTTACTTAGAAGGAAGGGAACAGAGGGTTAGAGTAAGACACTCAGTGTCTGAATGGAGAAGAGTTAGTAGTGGAGTTCCACAGGGTTCAGTTTTAGGGCCACTTTTGTTCCTTGTATATGTAAATGACCTACCAGAGTCTGTAAATTCATTCATGAATATGTTTGCAGATGATGCAAAGATTGTGAAGAAAGTAAAAAACGAGAACAATGGTAGAGAACTTCAGGAGGATCTAAATAATCTGCATGAGTGGTCAGAAAAGTGGCTAATGAAATTCAATACTTCAAAATGTAAGGTAATGAGAATGGGTACAAGTGCAAGAAGGCCCAAGCTTGACTACTCGGTGGCTGGAGTGCAACTTCAAGAGACAGAAAATGAGAGAGATCTAGGAGTAAACATACTGGCAGATTTGTCTCCAGAAATACATATAAATGGCATAGTAAGGGCAGCATATGCATTCTTATCAAATGTAAGGGTAGCCTTCAGACACATGGACAAGGAAATGTTCAGAAATATTTATGTAACCTATGTGAGGCCAAAACTCGAATATGCAGCCCCCTTTTGGAATCCGCACTTGAAAAAGCACATAGCTAAGCTTGAAAAAGTTCAAAGACATGCCACGAAACTGGTGCCAGAAATACGCAATCTCAGTTATGATGAGAGGCTGAGGGAATTAGACTTACCATCACTCGAAGCTAGAAGAGTGAGGGGGGATATGGTGACAGTCTTTAAATTCCTTCATGGTTATGATAAAGTGGATAGGGATCGATATTTTGATATGGCTGGCTCTAGAACTAGAGGTCATAGTTTGAAGCTTCGTAAGAAAACTTGTTTGCAGGATGAAAGGAAATACTTTTTCAGTGTAAGAGTAGTTGATAATTGGAATTGGCTAAGCGAGGAGGTAGTTAATGCTATCTCAATCCATAGTTTTAAGGACAGGTATGATAAGTATCACTAAGCATAAAATGGAACCGATCAGGAGACGGGAAGATACGAGCTTCAGGCTCTTTCCCGTAAACACAATTAGGTAATCACAATTAGGTAATAATAACTGTTGTATACAACCCACCAAGGAACCAAAATAGGCTTGAAGTTTATGAGGAAAGTCATATAGGTACTATTGAAGTCATAAACTCAGTTGTTAACATGGCACGGGAAAAAAAAATGTAGGATTTTGATTATGGGAGACTTTAATCATAAAGAGATAGATTGGATAAATCTTGACCCACACAGTGGTGAGGACTCATTCGGGGCAAGATTCCTAGATTGCGTACAAGGGAATTTCCTACACCAACATGTAATGGAACCAACAAGGGCCAGGGGTTGGGATGAACCATCACTACTTGATCTAGTGTTCACAGATAATGTGTTGGATATTGAAAAAAATTGAGTATGAACCACCAATTGGAAAGAGTGACCACTGTGTGTTGTTGATGGAGTATATCATTGAAGATATTCTTCCTGAGAGTAGAGGCACTGAGGACATGAGGAGGAACTATCCGAAAGGAGATTACATCAAAATGAATGAGCTTTTTGCAGTTATTGACTGGAGAACCTTATTTTACAACAAATCTGTACAAGAAATGTATGACATCTTTTGTGAGAAATATGGGAAGATAGTAGATTGCTGCATACCTGTCACCAAAGTAGGTGTAATTTATGCTAGAGAGAAATGGTTCGATAATGGGTGTAAAAGAGCTAAGGAGTGGAGAGACAAATGCTGGAAAAGGTATAGGAGGAGAAAAAACATAAATGCCTGGCAAACCTACAAAAGAGCAAGAAATGACTACCTAAGTAAAAGGAGGGAGGCAGAGAGAGACTATGAGAGGGACATCACCAGGAAGGCTAAAGAAAATCCCAAGCTTTTCCACAGCTTTATCAGAGGAAATCTGAAGGTAAAAGAAAAGGTTTTAAGGCTAAAGAGAGCGGATGGAAGCATCACTGAGACGGATGAAGAGATCTGCAAAGAATTGAATAAGGAGTTTCAGTCAGTATTTACAGTAGAAAATACCCCACCCCCTCAGATTGCAGTGATAGAAGCTCAAGGGCCGGTATTAGAGAACATCAACCTTACAGCCACAGAGGTATGCAAAGCGCTGATGGATTTAGATGTTCATAAAGCTACAGGTCCTGATGACATATCCCCTCATGTGCTTAAAAAATGCGCAAACACAATATCAGTGGCACTAAGTATCATATTTAAGGAGTCACTGGAGTCGGGGGAGATTCCAAGATGCTGGAAACAAGCAAATGTGATACCTATCTTCAAAAAGGGAAGGAGGGATACGGCTCTGAACTATAGACCAGTTTCCTTGACCAGCATAGTTTGCAAAGTTATGGAGAAACTACTAAGGAAACATATCTCTCTTCACTTGGAATCCTTCAACTTTTTGTCAGTGAGGCAACATGGCTTCAGAGAAGGTAGATCAACAGTAACAAACTTATTAGAATTTTATGATAAGGTAAGCCAAATCTTACAGGAAAGAGAGGGCTGGGCAGATTGCATATTCCTAGACTTCCAGAAAGCGTTTGACACTGTTCCACATGGGAGACTTATTAGGAAGCTGCAATCAATGGCTAGAATAGGTGGAAATGTTTTGGAATGGATAAAAACTTACTTAGAAGGAAGGGAACAGAGGGTTAGAGTAAGACACTCAGTGTCTGAATGGAGAAGAGTTAGTAGTGGAATTCCACAGGGTTCAGTTTTAGGGCCACTTTTCTTCCTTGTATATGTAGAAATGACCTACCAGAGTCTGTAAATTCATTCATGAATATGTTTACAGATGATGCAAAGATTGTGAAGAAAGTAAAAAACGAGAACAATGGTAGAGAACTTCAGGAGGATCTAAATAATCTGCATGAGTGGTCAGAAAAGTGGCTAATGAAATTCAATACTTCAAAATGTAAGGTAATGAGAATGGGTACAAGTGCAAGAAG
>JAXCGZ010011494.1:40000-42500 GCA_037179515.1 Halocaridina rubra
ATTGTTGTTGTTGTTGTTGTTGTTGTTGTTGTTGTTGTTGTTGTTGTTGCTGTTGGTGTTGCTATACGCACTCACACAGACAGAACTTGATACCTATCTTCAAAAAAGTTAGGAGAGAAAAAGTTCTAAACTACAGCCCTATTTACTTGACCGGCTAGTTGTTTTTTCTGAGTGTGACACCAGGACGGACGAAGAAATTTCCCCTGATTGGGCCAGGGCACGAGGAAATATAATGCAAAGAGAAGAAGATGGGGAGTATGCTGATATGTCATATGTAAAGGGACAAGAAGAGATGTCTAACGAATATTCAAGAAAATTATATGTCGATAGTTTGCAAATATCTGGAGAAACTATTATCTCTTCACTTGGAATCTTCCAACTTTTTGTTAGTGAAACAACATGGTTTCAGAGACGGCAGATCAATAGCAACAAATTTATTAGAATTTCACTGGTAAGTTAGCCAGATCTTGCAAGAAAAACAGGGCTGGGCAGATTGCATATTTTTAGATATTCAGAAGGAATTTTATACTGTCCAATATGAGAAACTTATTAAAAAATTGCAAGCAATGGCAAGAACAGGTGGAAATGTCTTGGAGTGGATAAATTCTTACTTAGAAGAAAGGGAACAGAGGGTCCTAATATACGCATATGCCCTGATGGAATCTGTAAATGCATATATAAATATGTTTGCAGATGATGCAAAGCTTGTGAAGAAAGTAGAAGACAAAAACAATGGTAGAGAACTTCAGAAAGACCTAAAGAGTCTGCTTTCGTGGTCAGAATAGTGGCTAATGAGATTCATTACTTCAAAATGTGAGATACTGAGAAGGCCCGTCCACGTTTGGGTACTCGTCAACAGGCGTGGAACTTCGAGAGACAGTGAACGAAAGGGATCTAGAAATAAATGAACTGGCATATCAGTCTCCGAAAATGCATATAAATATTACAGTAAAGGTTGAATATCCTTTCTTTGCAAATGGACCTCATGAACATGGACAAAATGTTCAGAAATAGCTTTGTAACTTTTGAGAGGCCAAGGTTTGAATATGCAGCACCCTATTGGAACCCGCACTTGAAAAAGCATACCAGTAAACTTGAAAAGGTTCAAAGGCATGCTACAAAGCTGGTGATAGAGATACAGAATCTTAATTATCAGGAAAGACTGAGGGAGTTAGATTTACCATCACTTGAAGATAAAAGGAAAAGGGGGGATATGATGACGGTTTTTAAATTCCTTCATGGTTTTGTCAGAGTCGACATGGGTGGCTTTAGAACTAGAGGTCATAGCATGAATTTTCGTAAGAAAACTGCTTGGCAAGTACTCTCTTAGTGCAAGACTAGCTGATGATTGGACATTCCTAAGCGAGGAGACATTAAATGCTAAATGTATTCATAGTTTTAAGGACAAATATGAATATTTATCACTGAGTGAAATAAGAAACCGACCAGGAGACAGGGATTCACGAGCGCAGGTCTCTTTCCCCTGGGTACAATCAGGTAATTACAATTACGTAATTTTAGACGCGCGAGCGCACACACACACACACACACACACACACACACACACACACACACACACACACACACACACACACACACACACACATATTCTTCCTGAGAGTAGAGGCACTGAGGACATGAGGAGGAACTATCCGAAAGGAGATTACATCAAAATGAATGAGCTTTTTGCAGTTATTGACTGGAAAACCTTATTTTACAACAAATCTGTACAAGAAATGTATGACATCTTTTGTGAGAAATATGGGAAGATAGTAGATTGCTGCATACCTGTCACCAAAGTAGGTGTAATTCATGCCAGAGAGAAATGGTTCAATAATGGGTGTAAAAGAGCTAAGGAGTGGAGAGACAAATGCTGGAAAAGGTATAGGAGGAGAAAAAACATAAATGCCTGGCAAACCTACAAAAGAGCAACAAATGACTACCTAAGTAAAAGGAGAGAGGCAGAGAGAGACTATGAGAGGGACATCACTAGGAAGGCTAAAGAAAATCCCAAGCTTTTCCACAGCTTCATCAGAGGAAAACTGAAGGTAAAAGAACAGGTTTTAAGGCTAAAGAGAGCGGATGGAAGCATCACTGAGACGGATGAAGAGATCTGCAAAGAACTGAACAAGGAGTTTCAGTCAGTTTTTACAGTAGAAAATACCCCACCCCCTCAGATTGCAGTGATAGAAGCTCAAGGGCCGGTATTAGAGAACATCAACCTTACAGCCACAGAGGTATGCAAAGCGCTGATGGATTTAGATGTTCATAAAGCTACAGGTCCTGATGACATATCCCCTCATGTGCTTAAAAAATGCGCAAACATAATATCAGTGGCACTAAGTATCATATTTAAGGAGTCACTGGAGTCGGGGGAGATTCCAAGATGCTGGAAACAAGCAAATGTGATACCTATCTTCAAAAGGGAAGGAGGGATACGGCTCTGAACTATAGACCAGTTTCCTTGACCAGCATAGTTTGCAAAGTTATGGAGAAACTA